>PVIY010012536.1:0-61649 GCA_004026745.1 Myrmecophaga tridactyla | reverse complement strand
AAGGAAGCTGGACTGTTTGCTGACATGTCTCTTATGGTTTGAGTCTGGGCTTCCCTCGCTTGCCAGCACTTGGCTCCCACAGAAATCTTCTGTAGGTGGTGACCTCATTGGAATCTGAGAGCAAAGGCTAAAAAATATGCCATAATAATTACAAACAAACCCCAGCTCTGGTGAAGGGCTTTTTGGTTCACATCCCTGAAGGAGCTGGAAATATGCCTCCTGGATGGTTTAATAGAAGACGAGGTCTCTTCTTTCTTTAAAAACAACCTCTCTTCCAGACATCCAAGTTCCTGTTTTTCAGTGCCACCATTTTCAAAATCTTTGATTCTTCCGTCTTCTTCATCATCCCTCAGTCACATTCAATTAATTTTAAAATTCTAAAATCTCTCTCCCAAAATTAATTTCCTGTCATCCCCTAAGGCAGCATCACTTTACTTTGAGACTCCTAACTGTGTCTTAGTTTTCAGTGCTCGTCTCCATCTCTCTAAGTCTTCTCTCATTCTCATCCCACTACGGTAATTTTGTCCTCTGCCTTTAGCACGCTTTTCATGTTTTCATAATTCATGGAGTAAAAACAATGGGGCCAAAGGAGCCTTGGCCAGCGGCCTCCTTCCCGGTCTTTGTTTGGACAGTGTTACCTTGTGTAACCTTGGCACTCCTTTTCCTGACTGACAAGGCCTTGGATCGGTCTTGCAATGCTGTCTCTCTAGGACCACTTGGCTCCTCTCCTAGAAAGTGAATTCACACTCGTTTTGGGATTGTGTTTCCTTCCAGATATACCAGACAGCAGAGGCTGGTATGTTTGTTGATTCTTTCCTGATTCTGTAAGGGGAAGGGGGCATTAACCTCCCTAAAGGAGAACAGTGATCATGTGATCACTGACTCCCGTTGACCTTGAACCTGGAGGCAGGCAGACCCGCCACCCAGCCGGCCACTCTGCCAGCCCTGCCACGAGCCACCAGGGGGTCTGTGACCAGGTCACTTATCTGGGAACAACTGATAAGCTTGAAAAGCTTGGCTGGAAAATAGTCTACTTATGACTTTTACATTTATGTTTATAAGTAAGCTTGGTGTATATATATATATATATATATATATATATTTCTTTCTTTCTTTACCCATTGTTGATATCAAAGATATAGTAATTCTTATAAAATGAGGACGATTGTTCTTGCACTCCCTTTTTTTCCTGGAATACTTGATACAAAATGAAATTATTTGTTCCATGAAAATTTTGTAAGGCTCATTTTAAAAATCATCAGGTATGGCAGTTTGCTTTATAATTATTTGTTAAATTAAAAAAATGTATATGTGTGTGTATATATGCATATACATGTGTATGTATGTATGTATGCATATGTATCAGTAAATGTGTATATATATATATGCACATCCTGTATATGAATGTATGTGTGTGGGTAGAGAGAGAAGGATATATAGATATATCCTTCAGTTTCACATAAAAAGAAAAAAACCTAATAATATAACCCAACATTACTGCACTAATTTTCATCTATATATATAAAAATATTCTTTTTATATACGTGTTGTATCATTTTGTGTCTTCTGTTTGCCATTGTTTTCCTTTGTTTCATTTTCTCCCCTTTTCCTCTTTTCTGTTGAACGGTAGATTATTTATTATTTTTCTTCTGTCATTTTCTTCTCTTAATATTGTAATTTACAAACAGGCATACCTCATTTTATTGAGCTTCACTTTAAGGCAATTTGAAGATGCTGTATTTTTACAGATTGAGGGTTTGTGGCAAACCAGTGTTGAGCAAGTCTCAGTGCCATTTTTCATGGGCTCACTTTTTTTCTCTATGTCACATGCTAATTAAAGCATGCACATTGCTTTTCAGACATGATGGGCTCGCACACTTAGCAGAAAATAGCATACTGAAAAATAACTTATGCACTAGAAAACCAAAAAAATCTGTGACTTACTTTATTGTAATATTCACTTTACTGTGGTGGTCTGGAGCCAAACAATATCTCAAGGAATGTCTATATTTTATTTCTATTCTTTTAGTGGTAATCCTTATATTTCAAAATACAATCATATTTTCAAACCTAAAGTCATTTGGGATGGCTATGTTATTCTTTAGCACATAAAAATGCCCTGCAAACTCCCCCTTTCCTCTTTTCAATGTTATTCCTTTCTAGAGTATTAGTTATGCTTCTTAAAAAAATAGGTGTTACTCTTTTTAGGGCTAACTGGTAATTAAATCCACAGAAAGGGTGTATTAGCAGCATTCTTTTGTGCATCCTCACTTTTTAAAAAATATTTTTCCTTCTTTTTGTGTAAGTACTTAGCAAGGAATTATTTCTGTATTTTAAAGTCAACGGGTGGTAAATATTCCTAATATCCATTTGACCAGCAGTATCTTTATTTCACCCTCATGTCTCACTTGAAACAAGGACATGAAATTTTGGGTTTAAAGTTATTTTCCTTCAATGGTTACCTAGTATTTATTATTCAGAGAGAATTTCTATGGTGAGCCTGATTGTTAAAACTTTTTTCTCTTAAAGCTTTACACATATTCTTTTTCCTTGGCATTCTGCAATTTCATTATGCTATGTCAAGGTGAAGATTTTCTGTGTGCATGGTACTTGGCATGCTAGTTTTGAGTTCATGATTTAATTTAAATCAGAGATATTCTCAGCCAATTTATTCTTTCAATATTGACTTTCTGATATTCCATTTGTTTCTTTAGAAATCATAGTGGTCAAATATTGAAGCTCTTCAATCTATCCTTCAAATATGGCAGTTTTTCTTTAATATTTTAAAATCTCCTTGTCTTTGTGTGTTGTAATCTCTATAAATTCCTTAATTATAAACCTTACAATTTATTAATTCTCTCTACAACTGTGTTCAATTTATACTTGTTTTTCATTTTAAATTTCCAGGACTAGTTTTTATGTCCAATTTTTCTTGAATCTCAACTGCCTTTTTTATTTTATTTTCTTTTTTGGCTTCTTTTGCTTTTAATGGATTGTATTTCTTCCTTTAGGTTTTTGAGGCTCTTAAAGATACTTATTTTAAACTTACTTGCAAATGCTCATTTCCCTTTATTTCACCAGAAGCATTGATTGTTGATTTTGTTTACCATATCTCTTACTATTAGGTTTCCTGATTGCCATGGCGCTTCATTTTGTGAGTTCATCTTGACTTCTGAGTCCTCTCGTGATTCTTCCCTCTGTGGTGGTTTGGGGGCAACTTTCCTTAGGTCTCTTAAGTCTTGTTTCCAAAATCAGATCTTATATTGCTTTAAGATTCTTTTATTGGGAATCTTCCCATACATGGCTCAGTGCAAGCTCTAGGAAAGACTTTCCCTACTCCTTCCTAGGGTAGTTATTCATAACAGCTCCAGATCAAGGCATCTATCACCTGCTTATCTTCCTAGCTTCAAGGATGCAGACCTAGCTTCTGTACCTAGTCTCATGAGATGAGGCTCTATTTTGCCACCAACATGAGACTTATTTGGGTACTGATTCTTCTACAGGAAACAAATGACCAGCCAATTTTGAGTTTTTAACAGTATTTACAGTGAACTCAGTCCCTGTTGCTAGCCTCTTCTTAACTAATTTGATAGTTTGTTTAATTTTTGTAGCATTTGTTTATAGCTATGAGGCCATGTTAGAAGTCACCATGCTAATTTTGTAGATGAGTGCTATGGCAGAGGATCCTGGGGGCCTTGGCCAGACCAATCTCCATGCTTCCTTACCCAACAAAGAACCTTGACAATGACCAGCTGAAAAGTTACTAGACCTCTAAATTGCACAAACACGACTTTTAGAATAAATTAAAATACACCTATACCTAAATAAAAATGATTTTCCTACTTACACTTAGCTAGATCAATAATATGACGATCACTATAAACCAAAATCTTGGTCTTGATTTGGAGATTTGAATGCTCGATTGCACATAACAATTAGAACACCACACTTAAAATTCCAGTCCTTCCCATCCCGTGGCAGGGTTTGGCTTTAGAAGTTGTGGGGGTTTGAAGTTACACACACCCCAGTAAAACATGTTCTTGAATCGCATCCATTCCTGTGGGTATGAACCCATCGTAAGTAGGACCTGTTGATGAGGCTGTTTCAAGTACAGATGATGATGGCCCAGCTTGTTCAGGATGCGTCTTAATCCTATTACTGGAGTCTTTTATAAATAGAATTATGAGAGAGACGGGGAGGGAGGGAGGGAGGGAGAGAGAGAGAGAGAGAGAGAGAGAGAGAGAGAGAGAGAGAAAGGATCTGCAGCAGCTGGTCTTTGGGAAGAAAGCATCACCATGATGATGGCTGGATATGGACATTTTCCTTGCTTTAAAACTTTAAGATAATAAATTTTCATTGTTTACTCTGACCCTTTTCACAGTATTTGCTGGAGCAGCTTAGGAAACTAAAACAGCAGGAATGATGACTATCTAGGAATAGTTGAGGGTGGCATTTTTGTTCAGTCTCAGCTGCTTTGGGTCCCCCTGGGATGGAAGTCTGGGGAAGGTGGAGGCAACATAACAAAGAACACTTTTCTTCTCTTTTTTTGTACCTCACAATGAAGGAGGAATCCATCTGCTTTATACACCAGCTTCTCAACAAACAGGTTAATTTATTTTTATTTTTGTCTACTTTTATTTTTACAAATAAACACCTCTCTCCCCCTACTCCTAACTTCTGTAAACTTTAGTCTGCATTGTCTCGCTGAAAATTTGCTGTTTCTAGTTATCTCTTACAAGTGGTTTCCTACAAATATTGTCCTTGTGTGTCTGGCTTGTTTCACTGAGCACGATGTTTTCCAAGTTCTTCCATTTTGCAGTATTTCTATAACTTCATTCTCTCTTATGGCAAAATAATATTCCACTCTATTTAGGCACCACATTTTGTTTATCCATTATTTCTGATGGACACTGGGGTTGTTTCCAGCTTTTGGCTTTTGTGACGAATGCTGCTATAAACACTGCTTGTGACTATTTTTTTTCGACCTTGTTTTTATTCTTTTTGGATACACGCTTAGAAGTGGGATTTCCAGGACAATTGCTAATTCCCTATCTAACATTTTAAGGAATTGCCATATTTCTTTCAACACTGGCTACATTATTTTACATTCTTAGCAACAATGCACTAGAGCTTCAATTTTGCTACATCCTCTCCAACACTTGTTTTCCATTTTTTAATAATTGCCATCAGTATGGTTTTGAAGTGGTACCTCATTGTGGTTTAGATTTCAGTTTCCCTAATGGTTAATGATGCTGAAAATTCTTATGTGTTTATTGGCCATTTGTCTTTTTACATGGGCAGGCACCAGGAATTGAACCCGGGTCTCCAGCATGGCAGGCAAGAACTCTGCCACTGAGCCACCTTTATTGGCCATTTGTATAGATTCCCTGGGATAATGTCTATTCACATCCTTTGCCCATTTTTTTAACTGTGAAGTTTGTCTTTTTTTTGTTGCTTTGTAAAAGATATTTATATATTCTGGATATTAAACTGTTATCTGATGCATGGCTTGAAACTATTTTCTCCCATTCTGTAGATTATTTTTTCACTTTGTTGGTAATTTCTTTCAATGCACGAAAGGGCTTAATTTTGATGAAATAAAATTCATCTAATTTTTATTTTGTTGCTTGTATTTTTGGTCCTATATATAAGAATCTATTACTGAATTTCAGGTCATGAATAGTTGATCTTATGTTATTTTCTTAGAGTTTCATAGTTTTACCTCCTTGATCCATTTTGAGTTGAGTTTTGTATTTGATATGAAGAAGGGGTCTAACTTCATTTTTCTGAATTCATGACAACACCACACTGTTTTGATTACTGTTGCTCTGTAATCTAATTTGAAATCAGGAAGCCTGAGTCCTTTTTCAGGATAAAAAGCATTATTATTTGAGTTATGCTTCCAGATCTCTGGTCCTGAAAGATGTTTAAAGAAGATTCAATTGCATGAACTGCTGTAAATTCTTTAGAAAGCTGTTTTGGAGTGCCTGCTCTTTGGGCCCCTCAACTTCTGGCAAAATCATCTTGGAGAAATATTTTTAAAAGCACCCATGCTGACATTCCCAATATGGAGGGAACATCCTGTCTCCAGGTTTTGTACACTTCTGGCCCACTTCCTAGGGGAGGCAGTTATCTCCCAGTGGCCCAGCTACTCTCTGTGCTCTCTTCTGCCTTTGTACTGATAACCACAGCCATGTACCTTTAGGATCCACATGTCCATGAAAGATGCCAGGCCCATGCACCCTTAGAACCCAAGAAAGGCTTATGTGGGGTCTTCTGGAAGCCAATTTCACTTGCTTTGGTTAAGGGGAGGAGTGAGAGTCACAGCATGACCTGAAATCTTCACAAATCCACTTCTTCATAATTCCTCTCCCAATATTTTTTATAACCTCAGTGTTGCAAAAGGGGTCTAAAAATCACATTTGCTTCTAGTCTTGATAATCTGTTATTTACTGATCTGTACATCTTAATCTAAACTACTTGCCACCTTAGCCCAGTACATTTCTTAGGCCCATGAGATGAATGTGGACATTGTTGGGTGTGTCTTCTTGCTAAGTATCTTTTTCCCTCTGCTCTGTCTTTTATGGGTTATCTGGGAAGAGGGCATGAAGGAGTTCTGGTAAATTTGGAAAAAATAAAACAATGACAACAATCAACCTCCAGAAGTTTTACTACATGAAAAATAATTATTCCTTATGTTTTTTAACTCATTGTAGCTAGATATTTATTATTAGAAGCTGATTGATCCAAACAGTAAGACATACAGAAGCTAAGGGATTTGGCAAGGTCCCTCTGCTAGTCCAGACCCCTTTCTCTGAGCTCTGGGAGAACACCCCCCATAAACTGCTTCCCTACTGAGTTCCCTGGTCAGCTGCCTTTCAGTTGGGTTTGGCCAATGGGAGCAGCAGGAATTTGAGGGCTGAGGGAGACTTTGGAATACGTGTTCCCTGCTTCCTTCCACCCCTGTGCCAGGGCAGTAGCTACTTCCTCCCCCCAGACCAGCTGAGTGGCCCCTCCACAGCTGTGGCTCCCACTGGGACCTGGCCATCCTGGGGCCTCATCCCTCAGATAGGCTTTGCACCGCCACGGACCTCTTGGAGTTCCAGTACCTGTCCGTGGTCCTCTGACTGCCCACACCTTCACTGAAGCTACATCATGAGCCATCTGCGATATGTCCTCCTTTCTGCCAGGTCCCTGACCAGTCCTGCTATGCAATTACTAAGTCAAGACAGATCTTCCAACTCCAAGTGCCTGTTCCTGCCTTCGGATGTAACAATGTTTCATATACTCTCAATGCATGACCAATTGAGTTTTATATATTGTGATGTTTTGCCATCAAAACAAAGAAAGAATTGTTGGCAAGGACTTGTCAATTTGAATATACATTTGTTCACTCAGTGATTTATCCTAGTGAAGTATATACTAAAAAAGACTATTCATCAAGATACTCCTTTCTATATATGTAACTTGCATTCCCTCAACACTCTGAAAACCATAAACAGTGGCAAAAGGTATAAAAGATTATAATATACATTGCTACAGAGAAAATTCTTACAATATCATTTTAATTCCAAAAAATTGAAAGAATATTATATATAATCCTTATTTCCTATTATTGATATTTTTATTAAAAATAAAGAATTATTCTGATTAATAAGAAAACAGTGCTTTACCATTTTTAATCTTCAAATTGAGTATCAGAAAAAGTTCTTTTTCAAAAATTAGACTCTTCACTATGTTTGAAAAGCATTCACTTGAGTCCTCAATAGTCGTCAAAATGGCTGGTGGCACCAAAATGAAAGGACTTCCTATGAGCTGATCTTACGTGTTTGCATTCTGGATCCCCAAGTAATAAATTCAACCAGATGCATTTTTTACTTATTCAGCACAAAATTTATGTTACCTAATTGTAGTCCTTTTCTGACGATTCCTGGGGGTATTTTTTCTGATGCATTCTTAAGGTTGATCACGAATCAAGTAGATGTTCTATCATTACCACAATCATAATTTCTAGAAAAGCATTCCTAGTCATGTCTGCTGCATTTTTCCGTTTTAAATAGTGTGTCTCTTGCTTGTCTTTATTTCTCTGTACGTGGTAGATAAAAGCATAGCGTTGTGAGCCCTACCCCCTCATGGTTCTGCAGTACAGCTTAGACCTAAATCTGGGGCATGATTTTCATCACTCCTTCTTCTCCGGTGATGATAAGTGAACGGCAAGCCACCTTTCCATGCAGACGGCTGCTCCCACTGCATCTCAGAGTCAAGTAATGCTTTCACGGGATGAGAAAAGCCCCACGGGGTTTCAAATTTAAAATGTCTTGAACTACTTAGCCCTGTCAAGCTTTCATCCTTTAGAAGAATGGGTTCAGAAAGTCCTACCTCTATTTGCTAGATTTTGTGCCGTCACGCCGAGAGGAGCCACCTAGCAGCAGCACAGGAGGTTCTCCTCTGACGTGGCTAAGCGCCCACTGGCTGAGCCAGGCCAGGCAGGGCTGAGAGTCTGCAGCTCCAGGGCCACGAGGGAGCCAGGTGTGGGAAATTGTGAAATTGAAGCTGAGCAATGACTTCTGTCCGCATCCTTAGACGCTCAGGTCTACCATCCAATAGAGGATTTAGACACATACGTGTCACACGCAGCAAAGAAAGATGACATTTTCAATTAGCTGCTACTCCCTGAAAGCTCTGCCGTGGCCATGCTAGGGAAACTGATAATGTGGAAATTGTGTCATTTCAGAGGAAACCTTTTCCTATGCAGCTATTTTAGGATCCTCTGGTAGCAAGCTTTTTGAAGTTCTCTATTTTTTTGATACAGCCACCATATCTTGCTCTCTCTTGGAAAGCCCAGGGTTTTGGCATCAGATGCTGCCCCAGAAATGACCCACCACTTTCTCCTAGGAAGAGAGAAGTTTCTACTTAACAGTCAGGTCATACTGGAGACTTTGGATCACACACCACTGTCAGCCGGGACCAGTGAGCTAAGCCTGGGTCCCTCTTTTCCGGAAGGGTGCCTTCCACTCCAGCCACTGCCATTTCGTCTGTGGAAGCTGACGGGGCCTGGGAAGTCTAAAAACAGGGAGCAGCTAAGGTGCAAACACACCACAGCCCTGTGAAAGAGGCAGCGCAGGAACACGATGTCTCACTCTGGTTTCCATTTTGGGGGGAGCACAGCTGGGAGGAGGGCTGGAGAAGACAGGCAAAAAGCGCGAGGCTCCCTGAGCCCTGGCAGAGCAAAGGGCAGGCGGTCAGCCCCAAGGCCCTTTGCTAGGAGACACCAGCTCACTCTGCCTTTTACTGCAACAATGTTCTTATTTTTAAAAGAGTGTCATGGTTTTAAAGTATCTATCAAAGTGTTATTTCTTAAGTTACCAAGGCAGTCCTTGTTAAAACAAAAATGCATAAACTAAGGTAGGAAGTAGTTCTTCTCTCCAAGGCCTCCTTATTCCCAGATGTACTGCTACTCTCAACATTGGCATGCATCCTGCCAGGTGTGTTTCTGGTTTTGTTTCATTCACACATTCATACACTTTCTCCCCCCAAATAGGGTCATAATATGCATATGCTTGTGTAATTTGCCTTTTTTGCCTAACAGTATCAAGTAGATAATTCTCTATGTCAGGAGTTTATATATTCCTTTAAAAAAATTGCTATATCATATTTCTCTCTACTATGTTTAAAACTTATCTTTTTAGTATCACAAAATACTATGTTTTTCATTTAATGTTTTCATTAATATGTCAGTAAACTAGATTCTAAGACTGGCATGACTCAGTTAAAGAGTGTATGCATTACAATTTTAAATGGATATTGCCTCTTTGTCTCTCTTCAAGGTATTCTTTTCCTTAATGTCACACATTAGTTTTTTAAATATATGGGTTATATTTCCACCAACGTGTCTATATTCTCACATATAGTGGCTCTTACTAGACACCATTCTTCACATTGACAGGTAAAAATGGGATTTCAGTGGTTTACCTTGCACTGAGCTATTGATCAGGTTGATTTTGTTAGCAGATATGCTAACCATTCTTATTCCTTCTTCTGTGGATATTTCTTCATCTAGTTGTTTATTGCAATATTTTTATTGGTTTGAGGGCACTATATATTATAAACAATCTTTCTCTATAGTATGTATGACAGATATTTCTTCTGGCTTCTTCTTTGTCTTTTAATCTTGTATCTGGTTCTTTCACCAGACTGAATTTTTAATTTTAAGAACAGTCCATGTGGTCAAATTTTCAAATCTGTTCACCTTTTCCTTTATGGCTATCAGTAAGCTTAGAAATGACCTCCCTATTTCAACATCATTGTTTTAAATCCTCTTATATTTTCTCTAAGAATTCTTACAGATTTTTTCTTTATTTAGAGTTTTAATAAACTTAGAACGAACTCTGTGTATAGTGTCAATAATATTTTCCAAGTTAAATAAGTACGTAAACAATTGTCCCAATACTTATAATAATCTAAACCATCCTTTTTCATCAACTTCAAGTGCTGCCTCTTTTATACTAATTTTGTACAACTACATTAAATATTTTGTTGATTCTTTATTCTGTCTTGATAGTCTATTTGTCTACTTCTGTCCTAGCTCCATCATATTTACTACTGTGACTTTAAATCCAACTTTAATATTAAGTACAGCAAACACCCCTCTTTAACTTTGTCTTGAAATTTTACATTTATTTTCAAGGTGAAAACTAAAAAAAATATACATATATATTTTCTTTTGCAAAAACAAACAAGAATTCAAAACACTAGAATTAATCTTTGGTGAAATTGACATTTGTACAATATTGAATATTGCAATTCTAGAAAGCAGTATGTTCACCCACTTTTCCCCATCTATTTATTAAAGTCTTTTTTGAGTGTGCTTTCACTTGAGTTTTTTGTTTCCATTTGCATGTTTTAAACATTTACTGTTAAGTGTAGACTCTTAAATATTATAATATTTGTTACTATTTCAGAATGTGACTCTTCATCAACCATCTTTTCCAATTATTGTTACTACTGGGGTAAAGGAAATTTATCAAGTCTTGTTATTACCTTGTACCCATCTGCCTTGCTGAAGCTGTTTTTCTCATTCTAAAAATATTGCAGCTAATTTGTTTGGATTTATTAGGCTGTCAAAATCTGCAATAACATCGGTACTTCTCCCTTTTCAATATGTTTAACTCTGATTTCTTTCTGCTTGCCCTTTGGTTTAAAACTCTGAACAAATTAAACAATCCCAAGCCTAACAGCCTCCATTTTCTTAGGCCTGGCTTTAAGGGAGAAGGGTTTTCAGATTTTTGATAGACACACACACTTAAAGTTTGGGGAAGGAGGTACGGGATCTTTGACTTTTAAATTTCTACTATATCAATCAGTCTATTCAGCTTTCCTACGTATTTTTGGGCCAATTTTCGTAATTTGTATTCTAATTCATATTAAACTTGACTATAAACAATCTTCTAAGTGTTGGATTTTAAGTTTCAAAATATACACTTGCATGGCCTCTCAAGTTTATTACCAAACAGATATCTAAATGTCCTGCTCTACAGATTCATGTTTCGAAACTTAAGAATGATGTTCTTTTGGAAAACCTTCAAGTATTACAAGTCTGTCTGCTGGTCCTCTGCACTTGAATCCTAGGTTTGAGAAAACAGCTAAGGCTGTGATCTTAAACTCTGAGGATTTATCTTGCATGCAACCTTGTAAAGAACTGTTGTTGGTTGCTATGGAGATGGTTTGGATGATGCTAAATGAGAAATTAGCAAACAGGTTACTAGTGCTTCTTCCCACTTGGATACAGAAGGTTAAAAAATGTTCCTAAGTACATAAAATAACTATGAATTATGCATATCAGCAACGCAGAACCATCTTTGAATTAATAGCTTTCTCATGGCCGAGAATATTGGCTTCTTAGCAAATGTCTACTTCCTCCCTCCTTCTTAGGGAGAGGTGAGGCAATTTATTCAGAAGTCATGGAGTTGGCGCAGTGCAATGGTGGCGAAGGGGCAGAGTTCTTGCCTGCCATGCTGGAGATCCAGGTTCGATTCCCATGCAAAAAAAGTCATGGAGGTAGTAAATGCTGAGACTCATCTCAAACCCTGATTTACCTGTTTTTTAGGTCCATGTCTCTGTCCTCCATATAGGAAATAATTTGTCTGTATATGGGATCAGGGAAAGTTCTAGAAAGAAGACATTACATAAGCAGGGCCATGAAGGATAAATCTGGAGTTTTGGGGGTAAACACAGTGGGAAAGTGTGAAAATGGAATGTCCTGGGTGGCTGAGCACTTGGCAGCCAGTCACCGAGTACAGGCAAAGCTGGTGCCTTGAATTCCTCCCTGCGTTTGGTTGCAATCTGTTCCACTAGACTCATGAGCCACCTCGCCAAATCTCCAAAGAGGCAAAATACCATAATGATTTGCAAGCCTGAGAGTACGCATCCTGGTGAAGAGAAAAAGCTTGGAACCTGGGCTTCTCTGATGTCTTGCTTTTTGACTTTGGGAAAATTACTTAATTTCACCAAGTCTGATCTCCTGAACAGCCACGTTAGAAATGCCACCATCTGCCCTCCAGGTTTGCATTAAAACCAGGGGCCGCTGCAAGCATTAAGATGGCGCTGACCTGAGATTGTGGAAGTGAGAGTGCCTGCCTGCACTAACGGTTCTTGGATTTTTCTGTTTAACATTGAGTCAAACAGAAGAACAGCTGCCAAATTGCTCTGCGATGAGAACCACGTTTCTGCATTTCCTTCATTCTGCCCTGGGCAGCACCTTTTTGCGCCCAGTGTGGGGGGACCATTGTTTATTCAACCCTTCATCCTCTCCATGGGCATTTTGTTTGCTGCCAATATTGCGACATTATAAAAACGCTACAGTGAGGGAACAGTGTAAATTCCTAGAAATGGAATTGTTAGGTCAAAAAGTAAATGCATACGTCGTTTATTTAGACAGGTGCCAAACTCATCTCCCTAAGCACTATGCCCATTTGCGTTTCCACAGCCCCGGCTCTGAGAGTTTTTCTGGTCTTGCCAGCAGGCGGCATTGCTCATCTGAGAGGTGAGAAGGGGGATCTGAGTGTGGTTTCAATTTGCTTTGCAATTATAACTGAAGGTGAGCCAATTTTCATAGATTCAAGTGCCATGTTACAAAATTTTAAATGGATGTTTTATCCATTTTTTACACAATTTGGGCTTTCCCACCATTATTAAGTAGTTTCTCTAGTGTATTAGGCATACTAAAGTCATTTATGTTGCAAACGTTTTCTGTTTGCTGTACATCTTTGCTTTGCTTAGGCTCCTTTGCGACATGCAAAAGATTATTTAAAAACATGTTTGTGGGTGAAATCTATCAATACTGTCTTTGCATTTGGATTTGAGTCATTAAAGGAACATGTTTTCCTACATCCAGATTACAGAGAAATTCACTCATGAATTCCTCACGCATTTGTGTGGTTTCTTTTTGACCTCTGAGCCACGTGAATTTTGTATTTGTGTGTGTGTGATTCTAGTTTTATCTTTGAGTACAAAAGCTAACTGTTTGTGCCAACACTCCTTTTTCACAGTCCACCAATGTCCAGTGATGCAAGATGACACTTTCATCATTTTCTAAAATTTCATACGTACTTGGATATATTTCTAGACTTTCTATTCTATTGCATTAATCTGGCATGTGCTAGTAATGTGTGGTCTTAATAATAAAGGCTTTACTCCATTGACACCAGCAGTGTTATAGCCTCCTTCCTAACGTATCTTTGTCAGTGTTTTCCCAGCTATCATGTTTATTTTTCCATGTGAACTTTAATATCAAATTGTTTACCTCCACAAAAAGCTTGTGGGCATTTTTATTGGGGTGGTGTTATGTTTTAACCACATCTTTATGAGTTGCTAATCCAAGGAAAAGAAATGTCTTTCCATTTGCTTAAGACTTTCAGAACTGTTTTGTCATTTAGGTTCTACTTTTTTTTTTCTTTTTTTTTTTTTTGCATGGGCAAGCACCGGAATCGAACCCGGGTCTCTGACATAGCAGGACAGAACTCTGCCTGCTAAGCCACTGTGGCCAGGTTTTACATCTATTTTATGAAGCTTATTCCTAAATATTTTTTCACTATTGTTATTGTAAATAGCTTTCTTTCTCATTTACTCCTCTAGTTTTATTTGTGCACATAGAGTAATAATGACTTCTGAATGTTAATTTTATATCCTTCTACCTTTCTTAATGAATTACTTTTATGGTTTGAATTAATTTTGTCATTGATTCCTCAGGGTTTTCTGGGTATACCATCATTAAAATTTTACTTCTTCCTTCTAATGCGTGTGGTGTGTGTGTGTGTTTGTGTGTGTGTGTGTGTGACACTGCGTTGGCTAATCCCTCCAGCACAATAGGGAGTGTCAGTGCTGATTGCGGAGATCTGTCACTCTCGCCTTGCTCCCAATCATCTTGGAAAAGCCTCCGGTGGGTTTCTATTAGGTATGGTGATAAATTTAGGAATAAAGAAGCATCCATCACTTCACATTTTCCTTAGTGTTTTTGTAAAATCAGGAATGGATGTTTACTATTTCCAAAGACATTTTCACAACCACGAAGGCAACCACAGTAGTTTTTTCCTTAGATCCATTAACATAGTAAATTGTATTAATGAATTAACTAATGCTTAACTAGCTGTCACCACTGGAACAGATCCCACATGCTCATGCGCTTTTTTCTCTGTGTGGTATGAGATTGAATCTCTAATACTTTTTTGAGAGTGTTTGAATTTATATTCGTCAGTGCTATTGGTCTATAATTTCCTTTCATCATGGTATTTATCAGATTTGCTTTATAAAAATTATTTGGAAAATTTCCTCATTTTCTATGCCCTGGAAAAATTTATATAAGATTGGGATCCCCTAGTCTTTAAAGATTTGATTGAGTTTCCTTGAGAAAACCACTAGAACTGTTGGTATTTTATCCTTTGTTCCTTAATGACTTTTCTATTTCTTCTGCGGAAACTGGTCTATTTAGTCTTCTATTACTAGATGAGGAAATTATATTTTCCTGAGGAAATTATTCATTTCATCTAAGTCTTCAAAACTTCTCCACACTGTGGTCTGCAAAGTCCCATATTATTTTATATATATATATATATATATATATATATATATATATATACTGTTTCAGTATGGTTGTGCTTTCTGACATTGCTTATTCTTGAAAAATTTGCTTGTAGCTTAATATCATGTCATTTATTTCAAAAAATCAGACTTTCAGACTTTTATGTATTTCTACTGCTTTTTAAATACTTTCCCTCATTAATTTCTGCTTTTATCTTAATTATTTACTTGATTTTTATTTATATTGGTCTTCCCTGTTGTTATTTTTCTATATTTTCATGTTGAGAATTTAATTTACTTGCTTTCTTTTAAAAATTTTTATTGAAATGAAAGAATTTAACACTACGAATATTCCTCTTTACCTCATGACTGCTCCTTGGATCACTCCTATTTGGTTTGTTAAAGCTGATGAAATGCAATGTATCAGAAATTGATTGGCTTTTACAATGAGGATTTATTAGCTTACAATTTACAGTTCTTAGACTGTGACCATGTCCAAGTCAAGGCATCAATAGGATGATAACTGACTCTGAAGACAGGCTGCTGGCATCCGGGGCTGCTCTGTCACCTGAGAAGGCACCTGGCCAGCATATGCTGGTCCTTCTCTCTTGGGTTTCACTGCTTCAGCGTCTGGTTCCAGGGGCTGCTGCTCTGTTTTCTGTGGACCCTTTTTTAGCTTCTCCAGGGCTTTTCTCTATGCGCTTCACTTAAATTCATCTCTAGCTTCTGGTGTCTTTTATCCTTATAGAGGTCTCCAGCAAGTGGATTAAGACTCTCCTGAGTCCCATCTCAATTGAAACAACCTACTCAAAAGGTCGCACCCACAATAGGTCTGTTCCCACAGAGATGGATTAAAAGAATATTATGAAAGAAAAAGACTTTCCTGGGGTACATAACAGCTTCAAACTGCCACACCCCCTCCGGCGGATCATAGAGATCCGGGTATTTGGGAACGAGGACAGTGAGCCCCTACTCCCTTGCCCTTCTCTGGAACTTGCCTGTGTTTTCACTGCCGAGACACACACCCAGACACAACCCGCACACTCAGAGGGGATTTGGGAAGGAGCGAGCAGGCATGGAAATGAATGCCTGAGCAGCCAGAGGGAAATACATGAACTGGTGGAGCTGGAACCCACACTACACTTGAAATTTGTTCTATAGCTACCGGTTAAACTGTATTTTGAAATTTGTCACTTTTCTCTATATGTATTTCACAATAAAAAATGAAAAACAAAGAATACCTGTAAGAGAATCATAAACTGAAAGGCTGGATTCCCATTTGATACTAACTTTAATTGGAAAATAGCATACCTTTTAATTGTTTTTTGGTATTTCAGCACACTGTGTCTGACTTGAAATAATTGGCCAAGGATGAGCTGAAGGGTGGGTTTTGTAAGAATGCTGTGACAGCAACTATTTAAGAACTGAACATCCATTTGTAGGACTTAATGAGGTTAATTAAATGACATATTGCATATTGCATATTTGTTTATACATACAGTATAAAAAAGTGATATCATAATAGTGAGCCCTAACATTCATTATCTTTTCTGCATTGGCACTGAGCCTAGATTTTACTTGTATTAATCCTGTATACATTACAGTAGACTATTAAGATAGGGGCTGCTACTGTACCCATTTCACAGAGGGGTTTAAAGAACTTCCTCAATTTGGAGGATAAAGATTTGTGTTATTGGCATGGAGGAACCGTGGGTTTCCATGAAGAGAAGAAAAGTCAAAGTAATGTATAGAGTATAACCATATTTCTGTAAAAACCCAAACGTGTGTTTTGTGTGTGAGTGTGTATGAAAAGGAAAATGTATCTAAATAGGTATAAAAATGGATATATGGGATTTCTCTTTTTGTCTGACAGTAGTACAGGTTTTTAATAACTTAATGCAATACATATATAGTAATGTAGCTCATAATTTTAAAGAAATAAATGTTTGAAGAGAGTGATATATTAAAATCAATGTTAAATTAAATTGATATTAAACTAATATTAAAATTAATAATTATAAACATTTAAATTAACATTAAAATGTAAAAGTACTTGTAAAACACATTTTTTCGCAACTATATTATAGATAGCACTAAACCCAAATGCAACGCACGTGTTCCGGTTGATAATTTTAGTTATTCAACCCTGGAAAGCTTCTGGTTACATCTGGTGTTGGTTTGTCGGGGCCACAGTGACGGGGATCTCTCATGGCGACCAGTGCGCAGTCCCTGGGGTACGAGGCCACACTCAAGGCAGCAGCAGGGCCACACGCTCTCCCCAAAGCCTGAGGTCTGGCACTGGCTTCCCACCTCTTTGGGGTTCCCTGGCTTCCCACACTCTTGGGATCCCTTGTTTCCCAAATTCCTTGGGGTCCCCTGGCTTCCCACACTCTTGGGGTCCCCTGGCTTCCCACACTCTGGGGGTCCCCTGGCTCTCCACACCCCTCAGGCTCCCTGGCTGGCGTCTCTGCCTCCGTCACATGGCCGTCTGTCCCTCCTTACTCCGGCTCTTCCTAATTCCACGGGCTTCCAGCTTCCTCCCGCAGCTTGCTCTGGCATTTGGTTCCTGCCTATAAATTCTAGCATAACATGGAGTAAGAACCCGCATGGCCTGGTCTGCGTACAGTTACATGGCATCTTAGGAGAGTCCGTGCACAAACAAGCACACCCTAGCTGATGGTGCATCTGCACAGGGTCCTACTCACAAATGGGCTCACACCTCAAGGATGCAGATGAAAACATGGCTTTCATTGGGTAGATGAGTCAATCTAACATGCTATCGAAAATAATATACTAAACATATATTGACTTTTCTGTTAGTGAATTTCTTTCTACATTTTTCCCCACTGATTTTCTTTCTCAAGACCATCCCTACCTCACATCTCCCTACCTCTGAGTTTCCTCATTTGAGAGAAACAAACCTTGTGTATTTCATTTTTAAAGTTTATTTAAATATACAAGAACACTGCCAAGAAATGCTAAGCTTGCTTGCTCACCTGAGATTTTCTAAAATCAGGCAGCTATCTGGACTGAGAATCAGGGTTAGAGAGGATAAACACTCAAACCTCCCCCTGTAAACAGTTGGCACTCAATAGCATCATCCATTCCTCTGACATTCAATAAACATTATGACATCACAGCAGATTTTACAAATAAACAGAATGTCCATCTAATAACAATTCATGATTAACTAATTTCCATAGAAACTGATATGGGGAAAATTATTTTGCTGAAATGTTGTGAAATAAATTATGTAATAAATTCGAGAGAAAAAAATGCTTTGAGAAAATCATTAATTCAGTTTCAACCACGTGAAAACAGTGTCTAAACACATGTTGTAAAATCTGTTTTGTTGTTGTTTTAATTGCTGGGACATTCTGATTTGTGGAGAATAAATTGCTTTCCCTAAAGATGTATGCTAACACAAAAGGATACAAGGATTTAAACAACTATTAATCAGTATTTTCCAGATAGTTTTGTGCTTTTTGTTTTGACGTGAGTTAACAACCTGCAATCAATTTTCTAATAAGCAGCAATGATATAGCCATAATTCTGCTAGATTAAAAAGGCATAAACACAAATATCATGGAATATGCATAATTTCCTTTGGAGTTTATGAAACTGTTTTGCACAATTCCCTAAGGGGCAAAAACAAAAATCAAAGTATCTTTGATATGCAATATAAATAATTCCCAAAAGAAATGAGAAGGCCTCTTTTTGTTGATCCTTGCTTTCAGTATGTAAATGTATTCCCTCTCTGTACCTTAACTTTAACGACTCATACACATCCACTGCATAAACCAGAAAAAGGTCTTATTTGTGAATAAACTTCACTCTTTGTTGTTAGAAAAAAAAGGGAGATGGAAGTTGAAATAAAAAGAGAAAAATGAAATGCAGGCACTAAGTTTATCTGAAATAGGAGGATACTCCTATCACAAAAAATTTTCTATAAAACCTGACATAAATATTAAAAATAAGGAATAATGAATGCTATTCAAACTATATATCCCATATAATAGAAAATATTGAAAGATATGCAAACTCATATTAAATAATTGGTATTTTTCTGAAAGAAACATATCTTCCTTACCCTTATTCAGACAGGTAAATATAAATAATGACATTATCCACTATTTTTATCTTCATAACCACATATTCATCAGGAGAAATAAGAAAGCCAGCAGCAACAAATGATAAGCAAACTGACAACGCTCCTTACCGACACATGGGGCCATTTCGTTCCACGGCACAAGTCCCGCCATTTTTACAGTAACTTTCTGGACACTCTAAAGAGAAGCATCAGAAAGCCCACAGTTAATTGTAAACATTAATACAAAGAAGGAAGACACATTACTGTAAGTAATTGCATTAAAGCTAGTTCCTGAGAGTCAACAGCTTTGAGCTGCTAAAAGCAAGAGGTGTCTCTAAGGCTACATTCCTGCGAACCCCAAAATAGGCTCAATGGCCCTGCAACCCCCCATTTCTGCCCTCCCTTCCCAGGCCCGAGGGCCGCCCACTAGAAAATCTTCTGGCCAGGATTAGGTACAAGGTGCTCATTTAGAAAGTACCTGCACAGCCCTTGTGTGGTGCTGCTGGATTTTTCTGTGCTGGGACATTTCTTCCTGGGAGATGCCTTATCGTGGCAGCAAATGCTTGGCCAGGCGGCCATGCCTTGTTGGTGAGAATGGGCCACACTTTTGTCCACACCTGTCCTGCCTCTGGTCCACGACAGAAGCATAGCTCAAGTCTGCCCTCCTGGTCCACCCTGGGTCCTTCCTGACTCCAGCGTGGCATGAACATTTCTTTCTGAAGGTGGTTGCTTGGAGGCTGAGACGCAGCTATTCTCCCAACCTGTTGCATTGGTGAGGGGAGAGTCTGTGTCCCTTTCACTTTTTTACGGTGCATGCATATTTGCTGCCTCCTCGTGACCTCACGAAACACCTGCTGCCTGAGGATGCCAGGTGAGGGCCAAGCTGCTCCTTGAGGATTCTTTTTAATGCCTCCTCTCTTTCAGTAGACCATCTCTCCCTCGTTGGGTCTTCTACCACCAATGCCTGATTGAAACCTCCACTGCCATGAATTTATATTCATCCACCCTGCTCCGTACACTTACTAACTGTCAGCCACTGGGCTGGACAGAGGCAGTGCACTGGTCCATAATGGGGTGGCTGAACACACTGAGGCTGTGGGCACGGGAGCTGGACACCCTGAGAATCAACTGCTTTGTTGAAAGATAGGCAAACTCAGATAGTTTCCCACCATAGAAAACTCAGTGTCCCAGCTGGTCATGGTGGGTAAGGAGGGCTACCTCTCCGTACCTCAGCTTCCTCCCTGTAAGGCAGGGCCAGGACAGGGCCCAATCCTAGGCTGGGGGGAGGCATTACCACACCTGGCTCTTGGCACACATTTCATAAACGTTGGTGTCAAAAGGTTAGCGGCACATCCCCGACTTCACGGGCCAGACCTGGCAGCTTGTGGAGAACACTCACATCCGGATGAAAAGGGGTGTAAGTGGGGCAGGCCATGGCACCCCAGGAGAGCGCCACAGCTGACTCTGGGAGGTCAAGGAAAGGCTCTCAGGATGAGACTGGCAGCCATGGCTTGGGCATTAGTGTGCAAGGAAAGGCAAGCGAAAGGCCCGAGGCTGGAGCAGTGGGCGGGTGAGTGGAGAGGGCGGCAGGATGCTCAGCATGGCAGGACAGCGCACGGTGTCCAGTGACAGGGAGGGAGAAGGCTAGAGACAGCTGGGACCAGGTGGCCACAGGTCAGAGGGGTTTGACTTCATACTAGGAGGCCACGGTCTACAGAAGCAAGTGGCAGCCTTCCTCGTTAGAAGGACACTTCTGGCTGCGATGTGCAAACTCAGTGGAGAGGGCAGGACTAGATGCGTGAACCCAGCTGAGAAACTTTTGTAATGACTCAGGAAGAGATGATGATGGTTGCTGAAAGAAACGAGGGGACAGGGGTATCAATGAGATGTGGGAATCTAAAAGAGGTTTAAACAGGGGAATTGAATGGAGTTGGCGATTACGTGGACGAGTCAAGGTTGATGTCCAGGCTTCTGGTGGATGATTCCATCCTCCAAGGCAGGGCGTTGACAGGGAAGGAGGATTTTCGGGGTAAGATGCTGCGGTGGCTTAGGACATTGTGGGTGGTAGAATTTGCATCTCAGCCCACATGAAATATAGACTTGAGGCTTTTCTTCAGATTCCTTCATCTCTTTTCCAAATATTCTCATTTTCTGGGTGAGCTTCTCTACACCTCTTGGTCTAAAGTACTGGGTTAGGTGCTAGGGAAAGCGTACCCAGGGGTGCGCTAAACTTAGAGACAGAGACAAGCCAGTACTCGGGCAGAGGCAGGATGAGGACCATGGAAAATGGAGGAAAAGCCAAGATTTATGTAGGGGACTGAACTGGAGCAGATATGGGGCATATTCAGCTGAACAGAAAAGGTATGGCATTTCCTTCATGAACAAGAAATTACTTGGTTTGACAAAAATCAGCACATTGCCATGATTTACAAAAAACACAAACTATATCAAGTAAACTGTTTTATGGTTATTTTTAGTCTTAAGCATAATTTTAGTCCTCCTTTAATTAAGGCTGTTGTGTTATTGCACAGTATTGGACACTGCAGGGCATCAGAACACACAGTATAACACAGCTGCACATTTTTTCTGGGATCATTAATATTTATTTTGATTGCAGATAGCCAAACATAGTGTGGCTTTACCTCAGAACCATTCTGCAGGGATTTAACTATGGATTTTCCTGGACTGGATGGCAAAAATGGTGGAAAGAGCAGTGGAAAAGGAGTGAGCCTGTGCTCTGCAGAACGTAGGATATGCAGATTTCATCTGTGAGAAGGTTTCCTAAGTTGCTGCCCTCAGGCCCAGATTCTTTATCCATAAGATGGGAAGACAGAGGGCAAAGTATTTTTATCTTTAACTTGCTGTTCTAGTTTGCTAGCTGCCGGAATGCAATATACCAGAAATGGAATGGCTTTTAAAAAGGGGAATTTAATAAGTTGCTAGTGTACAGTTCTAAGGCCGAAAACATGTCCCAATTAAACAAGTTTATAGAAATGTCCAATCATAGGCACTCAGGGAAAGATACCTTGGTTCAAGAAGGCTGATGAAGTCTTCTCAAGTGAGAAGGCACATGGTGAACACAATCAGGGTTCCTCTCTCATCTGGAAGGGTACATGGCGAGCATGGTGTCATCTGCTAGCTTCTTCCCCTGGTTTTCTGTTTCATGAAGCTCCCCGGGAGGCATTTTCCTTCTTCATCTCCAAAGATTGCTGGCTGTTAGACTCTGTTTCTCATGGCTATGTCATTCTCTGTTCTCTCAGAAATCTCTCTTTCTCTAAAATGTTTCCTCTTTTATAGGACTTCAGAAACTAATCAAGACCCACTCAAATAGGTGGAGACACACCTCCAGCTAATCCAGTTTAACAACCACTCTTGATTGAATCACATCTCCAGGGAGATGATCTAATTAGTTTCAAACATACAGAATAAGGATTAGAAGAAACAGCTGCCTTTACAAAATGGGATTAGGATTAAAACATGGCTTTTCTAGGGTACATCCATCATTTCAAACCAGCACACTTGCATATGACAATTGAGACCAGAGAGAAGGTGAGAAGGGGGAGGGGAGGGTACCACCAGGTGTGAGGAAGAGGCTGAAGGTTTGTGGTAAAGTAAGAAGACAGACAGGATGAGGCGTTGTGCCCAGGGACCCAGGGACCCAGGGCCTTTGGCCACAACAAGACCTCTCACTTTGCTTCTCAGTGACCTAGAGTTTGGGCAGAATTCACATTTGATATCACTTTAGATCATCAGTTTAGAGAAGGAGAAATACACATGCAAGTGGACAAGTGGCCAAAATGACAACAAAAGCCACTTTTTAGCTTAAACCTAAATAATTTGTAGCTAAGCACTCGTTTTCTCCCTCCCTCCCTCCTCTTCTTTATTTGTTAATATGCAGAGACTGAAGAACTGACAGCTCTCACGTGGTGGTGTGTTGGGAAGATGGCTCACAGCATGCATCCTGGCTTCGCCCCCAGGGTGCCCATCTTGAATGTGTATGATTGTGTGGTTTGGGGCTACTTATTTTAAGTAAGATGTGCTTGATGCATAAAATGAGGATGGTGTCATTTCCTCATAGGACAATGGGAGGAAAACATTAAATTTATTTGTAACGCATGTAACACCTAATACATACGTACATATTTGGTATTAAACAATTGCTGTCCCCAGATTTGGGAGAGGAGGTTCCACCTGTGCAATATAATTTCCATTGCAGTTGGTCTCCCCAGTTCCTTCCCTTCTTCTTCCCTTCCTCCCTCCTCCTCTGTCCTTACTACCGCCTTCACCACCACCATTTCCTGAAGCCCTGCTTTTTAGTGTCCAGCACTGTCCTAAGAGTTTTACATGCTATACCCCATTTAATCCTAATGACATTATGTGGCTTGTGCCATAAGGTTCCTCATTTTACAGAAGAGGAAACTGAGGCTTCAAGGTTAATATGACTTGCTCAAGTTGATGGCAAAGAACCATCAAAGTCAGGACTAAATCCCAGTCTTATAGCCCAGAGCCTGGTAGGCTGAAAATGGCAAATGGATTTCTATTTAGTCCAGAGTTTCTATAACCCTGTGAAGCTCTTAATATTATGAGACCATAACCCCCTTTCAGTCATGTGACATTTATGCACTGTCACAGATAAATATACATGTACATAATATTCACACAGTTACGTACACTTCAAGAGATTTGTGAATCCTAGGAGTCCCTGGAAGAGCCTATACAGGAAACCAAGTTTCTAGTGGGCAGGATTGTTCTATTTATCTTGAAATTCCAGCATCCAGCACAGGATGACAGAGCAGTGTCTCATAGCAAGTGCCTGTGAAATTTTTTTTTGATTTATTAGTTTAGTTCTTTAAACCTCTCTGAATTTTTATTGTCTTCATTATTAATACAACTACTATTATTGACTATATCCATTAATCTGTATTCATAATAGCCTGTCCAATAATTTTATATTTTTAGTACCTTCTTCTAATTCTCCTTCAAAAGGATGATTATTATAATTATAAGATCACATCAACATAACATTTATCAGTTTCTACTATTACCAATGAAAGGAAAAATACTTTCAGTTTAAATTTACCCATTCAAATTCTGGTCAATAATTCTCTATTCCATAATCAACCAAAACCTGAAAAACAATATGCCTTCCTAATATGAATCAGGAACAGACCAGTTTTGCTGAACTATCCTTAACCTACAACACTTATGCAGCGTTCAGGCTCAATGTTCTTGTTAATGACTTAAACCTTGAGATGAGGTAGACCAGATGCTTGCCTCCTGTTCATGGCCAGTGTGGGAATTAGATGCATGAGGATTGGGTCCATAAAAATTTATAAAATACTGACCTTAAAAGAGTCATGTGTTTGGAAAGGAAGAGGAAGGCATAATACACACTGATACGTATTGAATTTGGATTTAAAGGCATTTGTAAGAAAAGAAGCATTCACTTTATCTTATTTAACTGAAAAACCAAGAAGCATATAAAAGGTAAAGAGAGAAAGCACAATTTGGAGTTTTTTTCTGAAAAATGTGTTTCACTAAGTTCTTTATTTTATTTGAACCTAAGAGCTGTGCCAATGCGCCTACACTTTTTTTTTTCAACATGCTTACACTTTTTAATAGAATACTAGATACTTGGTGAGTGACTAAAATAGAGGGGGCAACAAAAACGTATTCTCTATTACTCCCTGCAGGTTGTATTAGACTGAATGACAGGTCTTCTGTTTTTCTGACCATGTCATTAAAGGTGGATCACACCAGATCAGACAATAATCATAGCTGATTGTAATACATTTGCTTTCATATAGGACCACCTTGAAGAAAAATTTAATTTTATGCAAATAAATTTTAATACTGAGCCTAAGCATTGCATTTTAATAGTTTCGAAGTTAGAAAAGAATGGAATTACCTTATTTAACCCAAGTTTTGATGTCATTCTGACTTTCTGTAAAGCGATCAAGAATATTTCCCTTAGTGCACCTTATCCCAGGTATTTCGTGCACTATCATTTGATCAAAAACGATCATGGTTTTACTTATCTCATAATGTCCTTTTTTCTCAAAGCACTCACATTGTTTAGTCTTATCTAATTTCTTCACTTATCTCACAAAGTCCTTCTCTCTTGAAGGATGTACAGTACATATTCTTACCTAGAATTAATATGAAAATTTCTCCAACTAATTTATAAAATATGACAACTAACTTTTATCAAATTTACATTGTCTCTTAGTTGTGAGAGAATTGTATCACCCCGATCTATTATTTTATGTATCTCTTGAATGAAATAATAAAAATCTGAAAACCCAGGAGAGATGTCAACAGTGGATTTCAACAAGTTAGAGAATTATAATGTGGTTTTGATAAAAATATATTCATAAATATACATTGTCAGTTCTTACAAGGCATAAATATTACAGGGGCAGAAGAAAGAAAAATGTTTACATATCACACAAAAAATAAATAAATGAGGAAGCTTTTATGAAGAAATGGAAAAGGTAGACCATAACATTTTATAAAATTAAAATATATTAGATTTCATAATATTCCCATATTCTAGAACTCAATCAGTTTAGTAGAGAAGAGTATTAAATACTAACAGACAGTACTTGATTTTTCTTAATTTAGTGAACACAGTTTAGGCTGACTAAGCATGAGTCCATTTTATCATATATTTCTAAGCTTTCATAAAGGTAGCAATAAATGTCAACATTCTTTCTACCTCTAACTGACAATAATAATTCACTTGTTCCATGCTTACTACTATTTAGAATTTTAACTTTTAATTTTGTCATTGTCTGCAGGTTAAGTTACTACAAATGGCATTTGAAAGGAAAGTGAGTACCTGAGCAGCTGGACTCATCGAGCTGGAAATCAACGCAGTGGACAAAGCCATCGCAGCGCTGGCGGGTGGGCACGCAGCCGAGCGAGGACGGGCAGAGCAGCGCACCGGTCCAGCAGCTCACGTTGGCTGAAAGAAAGGACAGCCATGCTTAGTCCAGTGCCTCTCCCTCAGGGAACTGCTAAGGAAATAAAACATTTATTATATCACCCCTCAACTTTCCTACCCCTATATTTAAATAACAGCATTTTAAAAGAAATTCTCAACTTAATGGAAAATTTCCATTAAGAAGTTGAAAGTTTCTTAAAAAGAACTCTGTTGGTAGAATCATTTCCCAGACGTGCGTTAGGCAGTATTAGACGTGACACACTGTGACACGGTGATGCCATGCTCTCTACTGCTATGTGGACTGAGTTCATTTTAGACTTGAAGTCAGTATTTACTTCAAGGCAGATCTCTTTGTGCTTCCTTAACTTTCACGATCTTATGCACAGTTGGCCTGAGGGTGAGTACAAATTGTGTGAACGTCCATCAACTTCCATTTGGAGCACTGGTCAGAGGAGCCCATGGGAGCCTGGTAAGCTGAGTGAAGACGAGGAGCTCAGAGCGCTGTGAGTGTGCACGCCTTCACAGCACGGATAATGCATGCGGGAGGTAATTTAGTGACGGCATGTGCTCTTGTTGGGGGTCACAGCAGGGTTTAAAGTTGACTGCAAGGGTCGTGTATGTTAATGGGACAGAGATGCTATTGCTCATAAGACTTGGTTGCTTGATATTTTTCATAAAGCAAATGTCTTTATGTATATAAGAACTGGCAACTCTTCAATGGAAATCTAGCCCTGCAAAGAACCCTTGACCTCCTTGGATGCCACTGCTGATGAACTCCTGTTGGGAAGCTCAGCTCTTAGTCATGACATCATACCCTTGTGCGTCTCTCTCCTACTTTCCAACCTCTTAAAGAGCAAAGCTCCCGATAAAGCCATGTTGCATGGTTTAGATGCCTGTTACAAGTACTGCACCAGACATCCTCATTCCAGGCTCCCATCCTGTGGGCCGCACAGTTCTCTGCTTCATTTGCACGTGGAGCTTGTGCTTGCAAGGGGACCTGGGTGCCAGCCCCCCACCCCGCGGCTCTCCTCAGCCTCAGCTACATGATGCTGGCCTCTCTATGTGACAGCTTTTCCGATGTATCAGCCCTGTCTTGGGTGTGAGCAGAGGGAGTACGTCAAAACCGGAATGCTCTGCCCCATCTTTCGGGAGTCTGGATAGGTTTCACAGCCACTAACTAACATGATACCGATGGACGCTTTCCCCTAACCCTGCTCAGTGCCTAGGGCATCAGCAGAGGTTTGCCCCAGGCAGCCGCTGATCCCCAGGTCCCCAACCCAACAGCCCTGCTTTCTTCTGGTTTATTTAATGGGGCCATATGCAATATCCTGTTTGAACATTTTATTATAAATCCGTGGGAAATTGAAAAGGATTGTTTTTGGCAGTCACTTGGACTACGATAAAGACAATTATGTCAACTTTTTCAAGGTAAATTGATCATTTAAAAGATCCAGGAATAAACTCCCCAATACGTATCTTGCACAGCTTTTTAAGTTATGTCACAGGTGATTCTTTATTTCAAGCATAATATGGGTTGGAAGGATTCTTTATTTAAGGGATTAGATGACGGACATGATTTAGAGAACTGCCTATAAAAATTTCTTTTAAAGTGAGACATAAAAATGCTGATCTAAAGAGTTTGAGTTTTCATTAAGTAGAAATGATGGTTTTGAGAAATAAAAGTGACACTCCTCATTGAGCAATCCTTCCTAAGTGCCAGAACCTCAGTTCACAAGAACAAGCAGCACTGAGCTCCCGCTATATAAAAGACACTGTGCTTAGCACTCGAGTGGGGGGGTGCATGGGGGGGCTTGGAAAAAAGGGATAACAGAATCCATACAAGGGCAGCAAAAAGAAAATTCAAGGCTGACTTACAGGCTAAGTTATGATAAAAGAAGTGTCACAAGGCCACACTTGTTCAGTTGGCAAAACAATGTAGAGATAATACGTGTGATAAAACTACAGGGCCCTTCAGGGTAGAAAGGGCTACAGAGAAAGGAAGGGCAGAGTCTTGAGAAAGGTTTTAAATTTTCATGTTTGTAGAGAAACGCCATTCAGCAGAGGGGAATAAAGATCTGCATATGTGGTGCGAGGCCTGCCCTGACCTCTGGGGAAAACCGGAGCACCTTGAGGGCTGAACCCCAAGCTCCCCGGCCAAACAGCCATCCTCATCCCAGGCACCAGACCCAGGCTGCTCGTCCTGGGTAGCCGCAGGCCCTGCAGTCCGTGGAATGGTCCCGACTAGCCCATCATGTATGCCCCCCCACGTCACTACACAGCCCGCCCTCCAGGCCCCTGCTGTTCCCGCCACCCCTGAGCACAGCCCCCAGGACGCTGCGTGTCCTTCCTGGGCTGTCAGTCCACGTGACCATAAACAGCCATCCGTCCATCGCGTCTGTCCGGCATGGAGGCCTTGCATTCAGCCACAGAGAGGGGTGAAGAAGAGGCAAAGAAAGCCCAATGGGGCATCAGTCCACTCCTGCTTGGAATGGTCAGACAAACAGCTTCCCTCTGACCCAGATTGTGTGTACCGAGGTGGCATGTGTGAACCTGAAAACCAAGCCTGGACGAGCATGTAGAAATAGCTGAGGTCCCAGGAGGAAGTAGGATTTTTAAGTTTTTCCAGAGATTTGAACAGTTCTAAGATATACTTTGAAAAGATAAAAAAAATTATATTGCAAGCCAAGTACATTTGGAAATAGAATAATCTTCCAAATCTTAGAAAGGGAGAAATGCTTATAAAAATGAATATGGACATATGCTACATGTATATACATGCATTGATGTATCTGTTTGTGTTGTACTTATGTCTTTATATATATTTTATAGATATACATATTTTTCCTTTCTTTATCCATCATTGTTTTTCGCTGCAAAGGGCTTAGAGATCAGGTGAGATGATAGATTTAAGGTTACAAACAATATACAATGTTGACATGTGTACCCAAAGGTAATAGATTCTTCTCTTCTGCCTGTAACACATGTATTCTGCATACTCATTCTCATGTGGAAATTTCAATCCATTGAGAGTCCTTCATTCAATATCCCACATAACTGATGCCTTAATTTCAAATCCTCTGGGCAGCGAAGAGCTCTAACTTGTAAGGAGAATAAATCCATGACACTAGCTCAGATAAAATTGAGACATATAAAGCTATAAGGAAATAAATTGCTTCCATTCATAAAATATTTTATATTTTTCCTTTTGATTAAGGAATTAAAAGTTTAGAAAGTTAAAATTGACCTACTACTTTATGAAATTTGAAGAAAAAATCTTTGTAGCATTTTAAATTATGTAATGTTAAATTTAATGGATATTTATCAATTTCCTTTTAGAAGTAGGAGGCAAATAAATTATGAATGCAATTAATATTCATTGCCATCCATAGAACAAATATATTGTACCGAATATAAAAAAACAGAACCATTTATTTCCTCTTTCACCTCCATTATTAATACATATAGGATAAAGGAATAATCCAAAATTAGTGCCTAAAATTTACACAAACTCAGATTTCAAAATAGTTCCATGGACAACATCCATTCTTGTCAAATCCTTTCAAACACCAGGTTTTCATTTCTATTTCTATCACAATCTGCTTTCAGCCCATTTGCTCAGGTGGATGGTACATGGAGGACAAATGGTTCATGGCAGCTCATGGAAGGTCCTTTCCTAAAGCAGAACTCCTTGCGTAGCTATAGTTGTCGACTAAGAAACACACAAAAGCAATGCACACGTGACTGTGGAAGTGCGCCCACTTCTGTTAAAAACTCGGGTGTGAATCAGATATTCATTTTCAAATTCATAACAGCAGAGCAACCTCTCCAGGCACGCACAGACCTGGCACAGAGCGCGCAAGAATTACTCCATCTCTGGGCTAAATTCAACCACTGGTCCTATTGACACACCTTAACCGTTTCATCAACTTTCAGGACAACTAGAAAATAATTTAATGGGGAGAGGATAACAATGACTTAATATGTGTGTATTATAAGCTTTAAGACATGTTCATTTCATTTAATTCTCTAACACTTCTGCAAAGCAGACTTCACCTCACCACTCTGAGTGTGGAATGGACTGAGGGCCACACCGCTGCCTGAAGCCACGCTGGCAAATGCCGAGGCAGTGTCTTCCCACACTGTCACGCCACGGTCCTGGAGAAGCAAGCGCACAAGGATGTTTGGTCCCAGCCAGCATGTTTAGACAGGAACGAAGATATTGGTGGTATACGCATTGCAGCAGCTTGACCTATTCTAAGCCTTCAGAAGTGGCACCCAACCTCACAGAGTGCATCACTGGAAAAAATACAAGTGAGAAAGTAGGTGCACTCTCGGCTTCCTGGACTTTGTCCCCAGCCGCGCCTGCGTTGGTGGGTGTCCTCCACGCGCCCTTCTGATTGTGCACTGCCGGCTTCCCTCCCCACCATGGCCTGGGAGGCTGTGTCTCCACGGAGCAGCTCCCTGCCCTCGGCTGGTGGCTGGGTGCCCAGTGGGGAGATGAGCCAGTGGGGAGGAGAACATCCAGGATGGAAACTGGATTCTCTCACCAGATGCTGCAGCCTTTATCACGCCATCCCCTCGTCTCTGGGTTCAGCCACTGCTCCCTCCGCTCACACCATCTGGTCCTGGGTGGGGAAATGCCCCACTGTCACCATTTCTCATGGGTGGTTTCCCTCCACATACTATTTCCCTAGTAAATAATCCCTCTATAAAATATCCTTACATTACATAATACTAACACATCATCTGTTTTTCACCAGGACATTGACTAATACAAAACCTGATGTGAAAATTCAAAAAGAAAAGAAAAGGAAATCTTAAAATGTTCGTGGTAAAAGTGTTGTTAGAGGAATATCACTGAAGAGTACTCTTGGTTGTGTACTGCTTTCCCATATAATTAAACTATGCCTGTTTCTCAATTTTTTTTAAGAAAAAGGGTATATTTTTGGTTAAAGTTTCATTTTGGCTTGTGAAAAGATAACATTTCCAATTAAAAAAAGACAAATGTTAAATATGAAATATCTTTAAATGTCGAACTTACGAGAGTTTTGTTCTAATTATTCTGATCACTAGAAAATTTATTTTTGGAATAATAAAAACCTTTAAAATATCAATTACTATTTATTTTCCTGCCATATAAGCATCTTAGAATCCTTATTCCTATCAACATTTAAGCATGTTCGGACCTCTCCAAAATAAACAAGTGAAATTCTCCTTTTATTGAGTTCTCTCTCGCCGTTTCCCATTTGCCCTACCAAACACTGACCAGGGAACTCGGCCCCCTTGTGCAGAGAGTTCTTCCTCCGAGATCTGAAGGAAGCACCCTCCACCCCTGCGGGCCCACTCTGTATTTTGTGGGCTAGTCCTGTGGCTTTCTCAGAAACATCCCACCCTGTGACAAGTCTCGGTTCTGCAGGGCTTTCCATCTCAGCTGCAGATCTTTGCTCCCCTTTCTTTCTACATAAATCAAGGACTCCATCGTCTCAGCATCTTCTTTTTTTTTCCTTCTCTTTGGAAGCATTTGGTGAGTTTAATATAAAATGCCAGCATCCCCTCTGCCTCCTAAGCTCAGAGTGCCATAGGCAGAGCCATCTTTTCAAATGGCGGGAGTTTTATTCCTTATTCCCCTTCACTTACCCCTCCACTGATCCTGCAAGACACCACCTATTTTTCCTCCTGTTCCATCTTCTTCTCTTCAGTTAGAGAGATTGTAGGTTTACAACAGAATCGTGTAAAAGAATCCAACCTCCCCACATACCCCCATTAATGGCTCTGTCCATTAGCGTGGTACCTTTCTCACAATTGCTCAAAGAATATTAAGGTATTACTATAGTCCCTAGTTCATAGTCGATGTATTTTTCCCATTTACCACCTTATTATTAACACCTTGCATTAGTGTCATACATTTGTTATAATCCACGAAAAACATTCTTATATTTGTACTGTTAACCCCAGTCCATCATCCAGTACAGGGTTCACTGGTTACACAGTCCCATGTTTCATTCTCTAACTTTCTTCTAGTAGCACACATGACCCAAAACTTCCCCTTGCAACCACACTCACCAATATAATTCAGTGCTGTCAGTCACACATGTGATAATGGACTAGTATCATCGCTGTCCATTTCCAACCAACCTAAATAGAAATTCTGCATAAATTAAGCATCATTTCCCCTTTCTCTATCTCCATCTATCTCTTGATAACCCATATTCTAGATTCTGACTCTATGAGTTTGCTAATTATAAGTAGTTTACACTAGTGAAATCAAACAATATTTGTCCCTTTGTGCCTGCCTGATTTAACTCAGCATAATGTCCTCCTGGTTCATCCATGTTGTCGCATGCATCAGGACTTCTTCCCTTCTTACAGCAGAGTAATATTCCATCTCATGTATATGCCACATTTTGTTTGTCCACTCATTAGTTGGTGGACACTTGGGTTAAGTTTACAGCTTTTGACAACTGTGAATAAGGCCACTATAAACACTGGTGTGTGAATGTCTGTTCGAGTCTCTGCTTTCAATATTTCTGGGTATATATCTAATAATGGGATTGCTGCATCATTTGAAAATTCTGTATTTAGCTTCCTGAGGAAATGCCAAACTGTCCTCCATAGCAGCTGCTCCATTTTACATTCCCACCAACGGCAAATGAGTATTCCTATTTTTCCACATCCTCTTCGATACATGTAGTTTTCTGTTTTTTTCAATAGTGACCATGCTAGTAGGTGTTAATTTATAGCTCACTGTGGCTTTGATTTGCATTTCCCTGATAGCTGTGAAGCTGAGCAATTTTTCATGTGCCTTTTAGCCATTTGCATTTCCTCTTTGGAAAAAATGTTTATTCAAGTCTTTGGCCCCTCTTTTAATTGGGTTGTTTGTCTTCTTATTGTTGAATTGCAGGATTTCTTTATGTATTCTGGATATTAAACCCTTATCTCATAGGTGGTTTCCAGGTATTTTCTTAAATTGAGTAGGTTGCTTTTTAATTTCTTTGACAAAGTCCTCTGAAGCACGAAAGTTTTTAATTTTGAAGAGGCCCCATTGGCCTCTTTCTTCTTTCATTGCTTGTGCTTTGGGTATAAAGTCTGAAGAACCATTACCTACAACTAGAAATTAGAGTTAATTTTTGTATAAGGTTTGAAACACGGGTCTGTGCTGGTTTTAAAGGATTATGTGCGCTAGAAAAGCCATGTATTAACTCTGTCCATCTTGTGGCGGCAGTCGTTTCTTTTAATCTTAACTCAGTACTGTAGGTTGTAAACTTGATTAGATTATATCCACTGAGCAGTGACTCACCCAATTGTGGGGATTAACCTTTGAGGGAGATATAACTTCACCCACACAGGTGGATCTCAACTAGTTTACTGGAATCCTTTAAAAAAGGCAACATTTTGGAGAGAATCATGAGAGAGCCACAAGAGCCCAGGCAGCCAGAGACCTTTGGAGGTGAAGAAGGAAAATGCCCTTGGGGGAGCATCATGAAACAAGAAGCCTGGAAAGAAAGCTAACAGATGTTGCCATGTTTACCATGTTCCTTTCCAGTTGAGAGAGAAACCCTGAACTTCATCAGCCTTTCTTGAGTGAAGGTAACCTCTTGTTAGCACCTTAATTTGGACATTTTTATAGACTTGCTTTAATTGGGACATTTTCATGGCCTTAGAACTGTAAACTTGCAATGCAATAAATTCCCCTTTTAAAAAGCCATTCAATTTCTGGTATATCACATTCTGGCAGCTAGCAAACTAGAATAGAGTCCTCTTTCATTCTTTTGTATATCAATATCCAGCTCTCCCAAGACCATTTATTTAAGAGACTATTTTCTCCCTGCTGCATGGACTTGGTAACCTAATTGACTATCTATTAGCCATGGATGCGAGTGTCTATTTCTGAACTCTCAATTTGATTTTGCTGGTCAAAAATATCCATCTTTTTGCCATTACCAGGCTGTTTTGATCACTGTAGCTTTGTAACATGTTTTAAATTCATGAAGTGTGAATTCTCTAAAATTGTTCTTCTTTTTCAAGATGTTTTTCGCTATTTGGGGCCCCTTGCCTTTCTAAATAAATTTTATAATTGGCTTTTCCATTTCTGAAAAGTAGGCTTGTGGAATTTTGACTGTGATTGCATTGAATCTATAAATCTATTTGGGTAGATTTGATACCTTAACAATATTTAGTGTTCCAATCTATGAATACTGAATGTCCTTCCTTTTATTTACATCTTCTTTGATAATTTCATAATGTTTTACAGTTTACTATGCACAAGTCTTTTACTTCCTTGGTTAAATTTATTCCTAGATATTTGATTCTTTTAGCTGCTATTGTGAATGGAGTTTCTTCTTGATTTCCTTTTCAGATTGCTTATTACTAGGGTATAGAAGCACTCCTGATTTTTGCATGTTGATCTTGTATCCCACCACTTTGTTGAATTTATTAGTTCTAGTAGCTTTGCTATAGACTTTTTAGGACTTTCTCTGTATAAAATTGTCATCTGCAAATAGTGAAAGTTTTATTTCCTTCTTTACAATTTGGATGCCTTTTATTATTATTTTTTCTTGTCTAAATTCTCAAGCTAGCGCTTCCAACACCATGTTGAATAATGGTGCTGACAGTGGGCATCCTTGTTTTGTTCCTGATCTTAGAGGAAAAGCTTTCAACCATCAAGTATGATTTTAGCTGTCTTTTTCAAATATGCCCTTTATGTTGTTAAGGAAGTTTCCTTCTACTTCTATTTTTCAACGTGTTTTATCAAGACAGGATGGTGGATTTTCCTGCATCAGTTGAGAGGATCATGTATCTTTTCCCCTTTGATTTGTTAATGTGATTTATTACATTAACTGGTTTTCTTGTGTTGAACCACCCTAGCCTACTTGGGATAAAACCCAATTGATGATGGTGTACAATTCTTTTAATGTGCCATTGGATTTGATTTGCATGTATATTTTTTGCATCTATTGGTCTGTAATTTCTTGTCGTATTTTTACCTGGCTTTAGTGTTAGGGTGGTATTGGTTTCTTAGAATGAGTTACATAATAACAGCCTTCAAGCTTTTGGAAGAGTTTGAGCATGACTGAAATTAATTCTTATTAGAATGATTGGTAGATTCACCTGTGAAGTCATCTGGTCCTACATTTTTCTTTCTTGGGAGATTTTTGGTGACTTATTTGATCTCTTTATTTATGACTGGCTGAAGTCCTCTATTTGTTCTAGAGACAGCGTGGGTTGTCTGTGCATTTCTAGGAATTTGCCCATTTCATCAAAGTTGTCTAAGTTGTTAGCATTCATTCATAGTATCCTCTTTTGACACTTTTTATTTCTGTGGAGTATGTAGCAATGCAGGCCTCTCATTTATGATTTCATTTAATTGCATCTTCTCTTCTTTGTTCTTTGTCAGTCTAGTTAAGGGTTTGTCAATTTTATGGATCTTCTTCAAGAATCAACTTTTGTTTTTGCTAATTTTCTCTATTGTTTTCTTACGCTCAATTTCCTTTATTTTTGCTCTAATCTTTGTTATTTCTTCCCTTCTGCTTGTTTTGTGATTAGTTTGATCTTTTTCTAGTTCCTCCATATGTGCAGTTAGGTCTCTGGTTTTCTCTCTTTTTAACATAGGTGTTTAGAGCTACAAAAGTTCCTCTCAGTACTGCCTTTGCTGCATCCCATAAGTTTTGGTATGTTATGTGCCTGTTCTCATTTTTATTTTTTATTTTTTGGCATGTGCAGGCTCCAGGAATCAAACCAGGGTCTCAGGCATTTCAAGCGAGAGTTCTACCACTGAGTGACTCTTGAACAGCTCATGTCTGCTTTCATTTTTCTTAAGATATTTACTTATTATTCTGGCAATTTCTTTTTTAAACCACTGATTGTTTAAAAATGTGTTGTCTATACTCCATATAGTTGTGAATTTTCCAATTCTTTGCTTATTATTGATTTCTAGCTTCCCTCCATTATGGTCAGAGAAAGTACTCAGTATAATTTCAAACTTTTTAAACTTATTGAAATTTGTTTTGTGATCCAAACTGTTGGTCTACACTGTGGAATGAGCCATGAGCCCTTGAGAGGAAAGTATGTCCTACTGTTTGTATATGTCTGTTAGGTATAATCAGGTATAGTTCATTTATTGTATTGTTCAAGGTCTCTGCTTTCTTATTTATCTTTATTTTTAGTGATTCTAACTCTTGATGAGAGTGGTACCTTGAAATCTCCAACAATTGTAGAGATGTCTATTTCTCCATTCTGTTTTGCCTGTGTTTACCTAATGTATTTTAGGGCACCTTGGTTGGGTGAATAAAAATTTATGCTTGTTATTTCTCCTTGGTGGATTGCCCATTTTATTGATATACAGTGTCCTTCTTTGTCTCTTATAACAGTTTTGAATTCAAAGTCTATTTTATTCAACATTTGTATAGCTTTCCCAGGTGTTTTTTGGTTACTATTTGCGTGAAATAATCTTTTCCCAACCTTTCACCTTCAAACTATTTGGATCCTTGTGTCTAAGGTTAGTCTCTTGTAGATAGCATATTTATGGATCATACATTTTTTATCCATTCTGCTAGTCTATGTCTTTTTTTTTTTTAACATGGGCAGGCTCTGGGAATTGAACCAGGTCTCTGGCATGGCAGGCAAGAATTCTGCCACGGAGCCACTGTTGCACCACCCTAGTCTATGTCTTTTAATCAGGGAGTTTAATCCATTAACATTCAATGTTATTACTGTAAAGGCAGTACTTCAAACTTTTTTCACTTTGGTTTTTTTTTTTATTTTTCATGGGCAGGCACCAGGAATTGTACCTGGGTTTCCAGCACAGCAGGTGAGAACTCTGCCACTGAGCCATCGCTGCCTGCCCTTTACTCTGTTTTTTATATGCCATATCTTATTTTTGTCTCTTTTTTTACCCTTTTAGTTACCCTTACTGATAATCTTCATTTCTACACTCTCCACCAAGCCTCTCTCTGCTGTCTTTTCCTTTGAGCCTGGGGCACTCCTTTATTTTCTTGCAGGGTTTGCCTCTTTTTGATGAATCCTCTCAGTTTCTGTTTATCCGTGAATATTTTAAACTCTCCCTTATGTTTGAAAGACAGTTTTGCCAGATAAAGAATTTTTGCCTGGCAGTTTTTCTCCTTCAGTACCTTAAAAAATCATACCACTGCCTTCTCACTTTGTGGTTTCTGGTGAGAAATAGGCACTTAATTTTATTGCAGTTTTCTTCCATGTGACGAGGTTCTTTTCTCTTACTGTTTCCAAATTCTCTCTTTTTCTTTGGAATTTGACTTTTTGATTAGCATGTGTCTCAGAGTAAGTCTATTCATATTCACTGTATTTGGAGTACGTTCTGATTTTTGGACATATATATTTATACCTTTCTTAAGAGTTGGGAAATTTTATGCCATTATTTCTTTACATATTATTTTCCCTTCTCTTCTCCTTCTGGGACACCTATAATACATATGTTTGTATGCTTCATGATGTCATTTCTATTCCCTGAGACCCTGTTCAATTTTTTTCCATTATTTTCTCTATCTGTTCTTCTTTTTGTGAGATTTTAATTGTCCTCTCTTTTAATTCACAGATTCTTTCTTTTGCCTGTTCAAATCTGCTGTTGTATGCCTATAGCGCATTTTTAAACTCTTCCATTGTGCCTGTCATTCCCATAAGTTTTGTTATGTTTCTTTTTATACTTTTAATTTTTCTTTGTGTTCACCCAGTGTCTTCTTTATATTCTTTATCTTTATCTCATTAGTCATATTTTCCTTCATCTCTTTGAATTGATATAGGAGATTCATTTAAACATTTTTTATAAGTTGTTCCAAATTCTGTCTCCTCCTAAGTTTTAACTTGCTCCTTTCACTGGTCCACATCTTCCTATTTCTAGTGTGGCTTGTAATTTTTTTGCTTATATTTGGGCATCTGATTATCTTGATGAATATACTCTGTAGATCAGGTTCTCTCTCTTGCCTAGGGTTTTATTGTTGACTGGTTTTGTGTTATGGCTCTTTTGACACTTGGCTCAACTTATTCTAGACCTTTTAAATTGTCCAAACTTTTTCAGCTCTTCTTCAGCTGATTCTTGCTTTATGTATGTAGTAAATAAAGATTGTACTAACTGTGCAATTGTTTTACCCCCAAGGTAAATTTTTCTTACCTCTGTTCCTTCTCCAAGAATCTTGATCTCTTCTGTTTGGGAATCGAACCCGGGTCCTCGGGCATGGCAGGTAAGCATTCTTACCTGCTGAGCCACCGTGGCCCGCCCTGCCTCTAGCTGCTTTTGCTTGAAGGGCAAAGTATGGGAGGAGGGTTGCCCACAAGTTGACTTTCCCAAGTCAGTATTTCCTAGCCAAAACAGGTCCAGGGACCTACAAAAGGGGTGCAGGCCAGTTCCAAAAGGCCCTGGTGAGGTCAGGAAAGATGCCAAAAAACCTTTTTGACAGCTCCCTGAAGCTGTGCTTTCGTGGTCTGCCAAGCAGATGGCATACTTCAGCAAACTGTTCTCCCCAGGCCTCAAGAGGCCCTGCATGCATGAGCCTCCACCACTCTGCCCTGCTGGGAGTGGGGCAGAAACAACGGCACAGCCATCCCTGTCTTGAGCTGAAAGGGCAGGTCAGAGCTGGGACGCAGTGATCTGAACTTGCCAATCAAGAGCTGTGATCATTATTTGGCCTTACCCCACCCTGCTCTTTGGGAAGAAGGTTTCCACATCCCTTTCCATCTTCAGGAGCCAGCCAGCAACTGGATCCAGGGGGTCCATGTCAAGATGGAGAATAGGCAGCAGCAGTCACCATGAGTGATTTTCTACCACAGTATCTCAGCCTCTCCGTCCTGCTTTCCCTACTTGCTGTACAGTGCCCCCTGTCCTCTAGAGCCCAAGACCAGTTGTTTCTGCCTGTCCACTACTGTTTTTGGAGCACTGCAAGCCCCTCCTCCACCATCACCCCAGAACTTCTTCTCAGCATCTTCAAGGTTTTCTCTCCCCATAGTTGTCCCTTACTGTTCCTTAGGATTCTGCCTGCTGCCTTATATATTCTTCCCTCTGTTATCCCACTGGTAGCTTCCATCACCATAGGCTGATGATCATTATCTTTATATACCTGGCTCTGTGTCTCCTCTGAGCTGCAAATATCCATTTTAAAACACATTCTGAACATTTCCATGTAGTTGTATCACAGGCATCTCAAATACATGTCTAAAGATAAAACCACGATCTTCCCCTAACACCTCCTTCTCCTGCTGTTCCCTTGGCATAGAAAATGGCACATTAAGTCTCCAGCTGCCTGGATCAGAAACCTCCAAGTCATTATTGATTCCTGTCTCTCTCCTTCACCTTACTGTCTCAGAAATCTCTTCATTTTCTCTACCTTGTGCCATTATCTCATCAATCCCTCCATTTCTCCACTGCAATATCCAACCAATTTCCGTTGCTCACCCCAATCCATTCCATATACTATTTAAACATGGTTGAATGGCGCTGGGGTGATGGGTGAAGATTTTTCATTAGCTTCTCCCTCCAGACTTATTTCTCACATTCTCATTTCAAACTGTCCTCTAGTTATACCAAAAACATGCTTCACTCAGCCAACCTGTTCTCTCTTCCTTCAACATTCACCTGAGCCAAGCATCTCTCCTTCACTGGTCTAATTACTACTTGTCCAACCATATTTGGCTCTGTAATCACCTTTCATGTTAAAGTTTTCAGACCCCCCAGCACTGTAGTTGGGGGTCTTCATGTTCTCTACCTCCATGTGTTTATTTCTGTCACAGAGCTGGCTCTCTTTCCCCAACCTTCAGTTAGCAGTCTCCTGCAGTAACACATCTGCAGCCTGAGCTGGATCAGTGCCCTACCCACCTGTATCAGCAGTGGCCAGTACGATATATGGCCTGAATGAGGTCTATGAGTGGATGAATTGGTGCGAGCCTATAAAACACAATTCTAAATCAATAGGAGAACCCAGAACAAAAACTACTAAGACTTCAAATATTTGCTGAACTGTGATCATTGAATGCTCTTTTTCCTGTAATTTTGCCATAACATTTTGTCCTTAGTTTATTTTCACAGTTTTCCCTACAGAGTCATAACTCAATTAAATACTTTAGAGATAGATAAAGTCAAGGTTCTCATGGTACCAGGCTATTCTTAATGCAGTTTTATTTCCTTGTAGGGGTAGAACTTTATATGTTACTATCTAGTCAAATTCCAATTTTCTGACTAATCTGGAAGTATTACGATAGAGTATTTTTCTAAGCTTCTCTTTAAATACCATTTGTATTTGAAGTCAAATTTATATGACTATATTGAACTTAATATGACTTCTACTAACCAGATTACATTAGGGCCCTGATGGGAGCAGGGATAAGTAATTGGGTAGTTTTCTCTTCTCCTTCACTTCCATTTGCTTACCTTGCCTCCAATAAAATATTATAAGACCTGACAAGTTGGCTTTATTACAGTAAAAAATTTATATACACATATAGGAAAAAACAAGGAGTTGGAATACACATTTCTAAGCTTAAGTCAGCAAAAGAGGGCCTCTGAGTTAAGGCTAAAGCTTTTAAACATTCAAGACCCATCTCCCTTTTCCTTCAGTGGTCCTCACTTCTTTTCCAAAAATTATCCTAATTCCAGATGCCTATGCTAACCAGGGCACTGAAGTAGCCTTATATTTCTCCCAATGGCCCTTCTACAACCACACGCCAAACTACTGTGTACTTCTCAAAAAAAGAGTATTGTCATTAACACATGCTCCAAGGGGCATTACACTGCAGGCCTCACCCAAAACATGGCACAGTATAGAATAATATAATATAATATAAAAACAGACAAATACACAGATAGAATGCAAGGAGAGCTTTGCCTTCACCATGCGTGTGTACTCATCTAAAAGACTCACCTAACTACATCTTTTTTTTTTTAGAGGATTTAATAAAGCAAACTTATTCTTGCTTTTCAGATAGAGAAGTAGAGAAATATGTCATTAGGGGGAGGCTGGCTATCTCTCAAGAAGCCTCTCTGAGTGAAATCGATTATGCTGGGGAATTTGCCATATTCTCGGTCTGATTTCTCAGACGTATAGACTCAGGATCTGTTTTCCATCATATAACCATATAGACCTCAGGGGAAGACTCACACTAACCAAGCTCCTAATCCTGACGTATAAAACCAAAATGCCATTAATGATTCATGATGACCATTGCTAACAACAAGAGACCAACATACAAATATCAGCATGACCAACATAGTCATTCGGGAAATAGAATTATGATTTCCCATCACAAAAAACACTTTGACAAAAATTCTCCCAGCTCTGTCTTTGGGCACACTATTATAAATTCCTTGAATTGAAATTTCTGGGACAGATGTGATCTATATAATATCAATTGCTCTCCAGAAAGATAACCGAACTACATCTTCACTGGCCCTCTTCCTCCATTGTTTGACGTGGGCCAGTAAAAGCAGCACAAGAGGCACTATGTGTGGGGTCGACGGACACTGCACCTGCCCCACAAGTTCCCAAAGCCTGCACACTGGGGATGGTGGACCTCATTACACAGATGATGAAGCTGAGTCTGATGGGACTCTGTGACCTTCCCACAGTGGCACAGTTAGTAAGAGGCAAGATGAGGCTCAAACCCAGGTCCTCAGGGCTGACCACCCCATGAACTTTCCATGCCATGACTGCCCCTACCATCATTATCCAGGCTGAACCGAAACCCATATTCATTAAGATGGACATCTGCCCATAGCTCTTGGCCTGAGCCATCTTCATGAGCATGTATAGTGGGAAGCAATTATAATTGCATTCTTCAACCCATTCCATAAACTTGTGTTACAATGATAGCAAGAGCCTATGAGATCATCTGCCATAAGAGGGGCCCAAATGAAAAGGAAGTCTGAGATCTGTGTGATTCCAAGTGGGATGGTTCCAGAAATGCTAACTCCACATGCTTTGTTCAGTGATATAATTATTGGTGTTGTGATCTCTGTAAGACTTCAGAGAACTATTTATTTGTCAAGCCCTCTCTACCATTTCACAACAGTATTTCTTGCCTGACATTGAGTTAGTGAAAATGACTCACGGCATCCAGCTTCATCCTCACTGAGGGGGCAGTCAGGCACGCCGTCACATCGTAGGAGGGCTGGAATGCATCCCTTTTCTGAGCATGGGAACTCCACTTCACCGCAGAGTGGGGAAGGGGTGCTGGGAGGACAGGCCAGCTCGTCTGATCCATCCAGGCAGTCTTCCTGCCTATTACACTTCCCCGAGAGAGGGATGCATTGGGGCGTGTAGATGCAAGAAAACTGATCAGCTTCACAGGATGATGGCTGGGGGGCAACAGGGCCTAAAAAAACAGAGCAAATCAAGTCATTTTTACCTTAGGAGAGTAATCTCTAAGTCCCATGTTGAAACAGAAGATGCATTTGTTCTTGCACAAACATTAAACATTTTGGTAATTTAAGTAAATGAACGTCCACCTAGGAATACGTGAACTCTACAGAATATGCAAACATGATTAGAAAATATACTTTCCAGTAAATTTAGAGCCAACATTCTTTAAAAAGGACCTTGTTGACAGAAAAACTGACACTTGCAAATTAAGGAAGAAAATTTCCTTTTGGTTTCTTGTATTTGACCACTAATTTAGATTTTTCTTGGAGAGTAAAGATGCTTTCGGACAGAAGGTCAGGCAATTTGGAATGCGGCCCTCCCACCATTTTAGAATTTAAGAGAATTGTTATTATCACTACATCAGTTCCTTCACTCAGAAAATCTGGTTCCTGAGACCGTGGCCAGGTGTGAGACGCTGAATAAAAGTCTCCCCGGGTTTTGTCACACTCTACTTTGCTCTTGCGTCTTGCTTGCTGCTTGAAGGGGGTGCACCACCATATTTAAATAGCACATGGAATCGAGCTTTAATCCAAAACAATTGCACCAGATGGACTCTTGAGATAGTCATTCAAATGTGACCACCTCAATTTACACAAGACAAAAAACTGATGTTCGCATATTTTAAGTGTCCAAAGTCGCCATGATGCGGTGCTAAACTTTTTATTACATAAAGCCATTCTTCAGCAATGGTTTTGAGAAGTAGTCTGACCATAACTTTCAGACAAACTTAAAACAGGCAAAGAACATTGTTTAACTTATTTCTAGAGGCCAGTGAATTTATGTGAATGTATGGGGGGGTGGGGAGATTGACGTCCCAGCCCCTGGTCCTGTGGGCATGGACTCACTGTAAATAAGATGTGACATCCTCTACGGTGTGGCCAAAATGAAGAAAGTTCAGCTTTAATCCATATTGAATCTCATATAAACAGAGTGAATGTCAGATGGAGAGAGAAGACACAGAGGCACCTAGAAGCTGGTAGTCCAGGAAACCCGAAGAGAAAGGAGGAGACATCGTCTTGTGCACTGGAAAAAGTCAAGGAACCCCAAAGATTGCCGCCAGCCAGAAGGAAGCCAGCCTTCCCGCCTCTGAACTGTGAGCCAGTCCCTTCCTGTGGCTAAGCCAACCCATCGTACAGTATTTGTTCCAGCAGTCGGGAAACTAGAACAATAGGCTTGCACTGATTTGCTGGCATGTGCTTAGTGGGACGTGTTCATTCTCCAGGTTGTTGCTGTGCTCGTTTTGGTGGCTCGCCTATATGCTAGGTCTGAGGACAGTGGGGACAGCTCAGGAATAGTTTCTATTTTCCTTGACTTTTTAACTGCTTTTGTTTATGGATTATATAGGAATAGTATTTTTTTTCTTGTATAAATGAAGATGTGGTTGTGAATTAATGTTTAAATTAGTAATATATTTAGGATGGATTTAGCCTCAAACCCTTTGATCATGGAAAGGAGCATATCAACTTTGAGATCTTGGTACCATATTCTAATCCAATGGACTGAGGTCATAGGAGACAAACTACATATACAACTGTGAAGTTACAACATACACATTCTAAATTCAAATTTATATAGTAAATTTATACCCTTATATGTAGCTTTTTTTGAACTTTCACCCTGGTCAAATAAATAATTTCTCTTTCTTCTTTTCTTTAGATTATCAAGGAAGGACAGGCCTTCCTTAATTCTATTATTTTCTTAAGTACTTTATGCAGTAAACATTTATCTTTTTGCACTCACCAATGGCTGAAAAGATTAAATAAACATTTGAAGAAAATAAAAATCTAGAGCCACCTTCAGTGACACAACTATTATTTAGCTAAGTTAAGGTACGAGGCTTTTTGGTAACACATTATGAGGGAAACAATTTTCTCTCTTCCAAGAAAAACACAGATTCCATAAGCATTCCATAATCCCAGGCTGATGGTTTATTGTTTATATTTGTTTCTTTACATTCGATTTGAAAAAGTAAAATCCTTTATTTGGAGGTGAAAATTCTATACATTCTGAAACCATTTAGATGGAGATGTACTGAGACCTCACTTGCTCCAGGTTCTTCTTTCCAAGGATGCTGGTGGCAGCTACTGTCCATGGTGGGGAATGTCAGGCTTGTCTTGTCCAGCGGCTCTCCCATCCACAGAGGGGCAAGTGGATGACGGCTCACAGCTGAGCCCTGCTCCCATTTTGCCCTTCCTTGACCACTGAGTTAGAGACAAGATGACCCGCCCCCTGGCCCCAGCTGGGGACATCTAGGAAGAGCCCGTGAGCTGCAGCAGCCCTCCTGCGATGCTCCGAGTCTACCCCTTGCTATGCCCAGTCCTGCCTCTTCCGCCTTCCCAGGGGCTGCTCCTGAGAGAACAAACCTTCCACCCAGGAATCGCTGCCTCAGACTGTCTCCAGGGTGCCCGGCACACAGCCCCATCCCACGCAGCCCAACTTAAATCCTCTCAGAGCTGCTTCTCAAATTCCCTGACACATTTCTGATGCAAGAGGCCCATGAATTTGCATGCTAAGGACGTCAAGGTGGGACCTCAGCCATGAGCATCCCCGTGAGGGAAGGCTGACTTGTTCTATGCTAGTGCAAATGCCACTTGATGTACCCACATTTGTCAATAAAAAGCTTCCACCAGACAGTCAATAAATATATGACTCCGGGAAGCCCATCTTCTTATGTTTATCTTGCAACTGGAATGCATCCCACTCTCCCCTTCACCCCCCCGTTAGGGAAGAGTGGCCACCGTTAAGAAAGTTTCTCACAATGTTAATGTCAGTGTATTGATTCTTGTGTGTTCCCCGTGGAGTTACCTAGTTATTACAGGTAAAGTCTTTCTCCCATAACTCTGTAAAAAATGAACTATCTCAACTGTTCTCTTCTTGTAACCAGAACAATCTCAGCACTGACATCCTTGAGCTTATATCCCAGCTGTTGTTCTAATATATGATGCTTTTCTCCTGATAGCTCTCTTAATTTCTCTAAATCTCCTTTGAAATGCCGAGATCTGATATTGAGACGCATGATCCCATGATAAATGGGCTGCACTGGTCAAGAACACTGGCTCACTTCTGATCCTGCCTGCTGAGTGCCTTAGTCAGGCTGGTCAAACCAGGGGGATGGAGGCGCCAGGCCAGAGAGTGCAGGAGGGGGACTGCCCATGAGCCGAGCTCTCGGCACCCACCGTGGATGCACCTCTGGGCTGCACTCCTCTGCAGGAGAGGGTGGCACGCTCAGGGCAGACTCACATCAGAAAAGCAAACTGAAATAGCACATTCTGAGCCTGTGCTGTCATCTCCATGAGCCCCAAAGAGAACTGTCAAAATGGAAAGGACAAAAGAAAGCCAGGAGGACTCAGATATGTGGGTAATTATGAAAGAGGGAGAAAAGCAAGGAGGGGGGCTGAGGGAGGAAGACACACTAGGAAAATGTGGCTCCGTTTTGACTTCATTAAATATTTTAAGATTTTCTCCTTGCTTGCTTATTTATTTTGCTAGACCAACACTTCTCACGCCACATTGACCAGGCGTTTGTGCATAGCTGTTGTCGGGGACAGTAAGACTGAAGGACTTGCCAAGACCTTGTTTAGTTGCTTCACTGAGCGCTTCTCCAGTGGAAGATATTGGATCTCACATGCTTGGGGATCAACAAACAAGGTGTGTTGTTGATTTTCTCTTTGAATGTCAGAGCCAATTCCAGGTACCCCAGCAGTGAAACCCCTCTCCCTCACCTGCACCCCACTGACCAGGTCTCCTCGAGAGGGGACATGGGTACAGCTTTGTGACTATCATCTGGAAATGAATGGCACCTATGCATGCCTCTCCTGTCTGCATTGCACAAATAGCAGACTCAGCTCGGGACATCAGAGTTCAGGGGTCTCAGCAGAAAACAGGTTAAGTGCAGCTCCAGGGTGTGAGGGCTTAGGGAAAGTCAGTTCAGAGGATGGTGATTCTGAATCTGCCAGAAAATGCCCCAACCAAAGCCATGAAAAATTGCTGTGCCTCACTCCAAGATCGTGATCCAACTGTCTGCCCAGACCTGTGGTTTCACATGCAGTTTGACCGCTCTGTGTCAGAGCCTGCAACGTTTACCCTGCTCTGAGAAAAGAAAGACATCTCAGTTCTTAGAGGATAACGGCAGGGGTAGGGCTCGGTAAAGAGGTCCTAAATTGATGAATCATAAATCAATGCTTTAAGTAGTAACACTGACACTCTTTCATAATTTGGAGTTAGATAACCAAAACGGGTAAACTAAAGAATGTGCTGAATGGTTGACCATTTTTATTGACTGAATAAGGTACAAAAATAAAAGCTGGGCAGATCGGCATAACAGAAACAGGAAAGTGCTTACAACTTTTCTGATGTCTATGATAGAAGTATAATTTCGTAATGGATGTTGTCATTCATTCACATGGATGCAGTGTGTTTTCACCAATCATTTCAAACATCCTTTGGGATTTTACATAAAGACATTTGCAAACAACATGCTGCAGGTATCCAGAGGCAGAGCAGAGGGGCCGGGCAGTGGTGGGGGGTGGGGGGCGGACAAGACCAGTGAGAGGACACGTGAGATCCTGGTGGGCGGGTGGGGTCCCTGTCGTGAGAGCCCCCTCCCTCCAGCCCGTACAGAGGCTGCAGACTTGAGAGAAAACCAGGAATACGTTTTCCGTAACAGGGAACATTAAGAGCTGAAGAAACAGGTTGCATTAAGAGGCCCCTCAGCAGTTAAAACTTTCATACAACATCAGTGTGTGCCACGAATAGAGAGGATTCCTTCCTAACCAAAACAGTGATATCGCTGAAATGAATGAAACTGCCCAAAGTGATGAATTTTCTGCCTTTTTATAACCCCAAATAATCTGAAACTCATGTGAAGGTGGAAAACTATATACAAATGTTAGGGTGGCTGTGGGTCATTTCCTTCTTGTCATGAGGTCTGGGACCCAGGGAGACCTGGGGGTTGCAGATTCATTCCTGCCTCATCATTTCCAGATGCTGGGACGTCCCTGCCTTGCATAGCTGAGCTAGGCTGTCCACCGTTACTTGCAACATTTTGGACCTGGTTCTGCACTTGGCATGGTTTAATGCTGTTGTTAGCTGAGAGCTCTGTCTATACTTACTGCAGCTTTATTTAATAGCTAAAGAATTCCTCAGCTGCTGAACTCCTGACTCAGTTCCCCTTTTAATTCACCCTTCACGTTGCTTCCTGTGTACTTTCCCCAAAGGAAGATGCCTGCACGGAAATGGCTCCCTGAGGCCTTGCAGATTTAAGGCCGCTGCCTCTGCCTCGTGTTCCAGGACTACATGGACTGAGCCTCATTCACCCAGAAAATCCTAAGATTGTACAGGAATGGCGAATGCTTTGGATGAATCAAGGATTGCGCTCTTGCCGGTTGGAGTAAGGATGGTCACCGTCAGTCCTGTTTCTGGGAAAGTGTTGATTTATGGCAATTATCAGTGGGTGTTTAAGCACAAATCAATTATCGGGGTTTCCCCTCAGCGTTGAAGGCTTGGGAATGGATGGTGAGCAGACATCTCTCTGGTACACACTATGCATATGTACAGTGCAAGGAAATCTTGGAATTTTAGGCAATCTGATAGAACACTGTCCCATTTCACAGGTACTTTGGGAATGCTTGGATGGTCTCTGTGTCCTGAGAAGGCCAAATGAGAGGCAGGTCATCTTCCAAAGAGGGCAGCAAAGAAGACCCTTCTCCTGAGGATCTCTCAGGAGAAAAGGGTCCATCCAGGTCTAATGACTCAACATCTACAGCCCAGTCCAAGCAGCAAGAGGCTGTAGCAGAGCTGCCAGTTCACAGAGCGTTGCAGTGAAGCAAAGAGAAACACAACATGTCCACCTAATGAATATGAACTTAAGAAGGGTATGGTAAGGAGCCTGCCTCATGTGTGTTAAGTGTTGTGTCTGATTTTAAGATGCAGGCACTCCATTCTTTAGACTAATTTCTGCCTTCCTAAAAGAAACAATTGAAAGCAATTATTGCCAGTTGTGTTGGGTTATCTTACCCCTTTTAATGACATGTTCTGGGGGACAGTTGGCGAGGGCAGGCCACTCACAGGTGTGTGTGTGGAAGTGTCTGGATGCACTGACCAGTGTGCTGCATTACAGCTTGGCCAGAGGAGCGGGAGGGTGGACAGAGGGAGCACGGGCTGTGCTGAATCTTGGCTGCCCTTCTCGAGGTCACTCAGCCGCTCCCTGAGCTTCAGGCTGTCTCTCCTCTCACCCAGAACCTGGTTATTCCTCTAAGGTCATGTTTCCTATTTTGAGCAAGTTCATTGTTTTGAAAGCAACACCAAGAAAATGGGAACTCATATGTGTACACACATTCACTCACTATTGAGCCAAACAGTGGTTTTCCCTACATTTCTGATCATTTCTACAAAGAGTAACCAGCATTTTCTGGGTAAAATGTCCTTACATGCCAGTTAAGTGCTGTCAGCAAAACTGGTCGTTCTGTGTAAGCCACTTGTGTTACAACTGAAAAAACAAAGCTTTTCTTAAAACTTAGATTCTTTTTTTAAGTGAAGCAGTGTCATATTCTTATTCTACTTCTTAGGCAACAAGCAATCTTGTTTCAGAGAATCTGGATGCTTCCCAGAAAACAACATATGTGTTCTGTGGAGCCAGGCAAACCTTAAGTGAGGCCAAGAAAGAAAATGAGAGCAGAAAGCCCCTGGCTGTGGACAACTCAGCTTCTCCAGGACACGCCAGAATGGTGAGTCTTTCATAAGCGAAAGCAAGAGTCAGCAAAGTGCTGACAGCTCCCAAATGAGACAACGAATTTAGGGATTGAATGGTGTTTCCATACAGCAGAGGGATTACTAAGTGAACATACTGTGTTTTATACACATCATATACTCTCATACTATTTGTATAGGGATCATGTCACATATTTATTGCACATTGCATATGTTTTTGCATACATTTAAATGTATATTGCTTACATTTACATATATTGCATGCATTTGCACTTACATGTATATTTATCTGTTACTATCATGAGCACATGTACGCACATGTGCTTAGTCTCACTATTCACATATAATCATTCCCCTTTTACGCAGAGGGTGAGACAGGAATTTGTGCTTTATTTTCAGGTTTGATTTGAGGCAGTTGTCAAACCCAGTTCGACACAGCACAGCTCACACAGACCTTGAGTCTTCCATGGCTGCCTTTGGATTTCTGATTCCTCATCCACCAAGATTCCTTCCAGCCCTACGACTGGTTTCCAGCAGAAAAGCAGACGTGACCCACCTTCCAAGGTGGCAGGGGTGGTTAAGCTGGGACCCTGTTTTTGCTCCCTTGAACCTGTCCAAGGTCAGCTTTTAAAGCTGTTTTCCTTTTTTGTGTGCTGTCCCTCAAATCTAATAACCCTTCCAGGAGTAAAGAGGAATTATCCACCATTGGACAAATGACAAGGATTTCATGACTCATAACAATCAATTTAAAGCCAATATATGAATCAGAATTGACTGATAATCCTTTGCTTTCAGCTCTTTATCTATTCATCATTATTCATTTTTTAAATAAGGCCCAAAATTATAAAAAAGACCCATACATTATAACAAGATTTGAATAGTTTATTTGCAATTGCTCTATTTATTTGAGATAAAATAGATATCCACCCTGTATCACATACCTTTGTGAAATTTATTTCATATTTTTCTGAACCAGCATTAAGGCTAAAATATCATTCATTCTTTCTAAATTAAAAAAAAAATGAGGTAAGTACAATGGGAATTTTTCAATGACAGTAAATAAGTTACAAAGGTCACAAAATGAGATGTAAAATACACTGCAGGAGAGCTGCAAACGTGGGTGAAGGGAGTCTAGAAGACTGTGCTCCCTGAAGGGAGGCTTAAGGAGGAGATGAACAGGAGGACATTCCAGGACTGAAGTTGTGGAAATGAGAATGCATGGCATTTGAGCTGAGGAAGCAAGAGCTACTGTCTGAATGCATCATTTTATTGACAGACATCAATCAGGTAGGCACCATGCTAAAGAGTAAGACATTTGCTTAGTAGGCATTTGAGAATCTCTAAAATTTAATTTTTCCCTTTGTTTGCTATCTCTCCACTATCTTTCACCAGAGCACAGATAGAAAATTTGTATTTACTGGTTGATTTAGCGTCCTAGGCTGCTCAAAGCACATTTGATGAAATGAGTTGGCTTAAACAAATGGGAATTTATTGCTAATGGCTGGAGTCCAGGAAAATGTCCAAATCAAGGCCTTATCAAAGCAACGCTTTCTCTTGAAGACTGATCACTGGTGATCCTTGGCTCTTCTGTCACATGGCAAGGAACATGGCAGCATCTGATGGCTTCTCCTTTCTCTTCCAGGTTTCGTTAATTTCACCTTCTTGCTTTCACAGCTATTTCTCTCTCTCACTCTCTCTCTCTCTCTCTCTCTCTCTCTCTCTCTCTCTCTCTCTCTGTGTGTGTGTGTATGTGTGTCTGTTTGTCTGTCTACATGCATTCTGTTTATATAGGACTCTAGGAAGATGATTAAGACCTATCCTAATGAGGTGGGTCACACCCTAACTGAAGTAGCCTCATCAATAGGTCCTACTTACAATGAGTTTACACTCGCATGAAAGGATAAGATTTAAGAACATTTTTTTATGTTCTTACAGTACCAAACAATCACACTCCACCCTTTGGAACCCCAAAAAACATGTTTTATCCACATACAAAATATATTCATTCTATCACAACATCCCTAAAACCTTAAATCATTTCAGCAACAAGGCTAATTACAGTGTCTCATCAGAATTGGTTATGGTTATGTTCTGTCCTGGAGCTGTGGACCTGTGAAACCCAGGGAACAAGTTATCTGCTTCCAATACACAACTGAGGGACAGTCATAGGATAATCCTTCCCATTCTCATATGTACTGGTTTGAAACTACTATGTACTCCAGAAAAGCCACGGTATTTTAATCCAATCTTATGGGGACAGACCTATTGTCAGATGGAACATTTTCATTAGGTTGTTTCCATGGAGATATGGCCCACCCAATACAAAGTGGTTCTTAATCAGCTTACTGGATTCCTTTGAGAGAACCGATTCAGAGAGCAGAAAGACAGACATAGACATTTGGAGACACAGAAGGAAAATAACCAAAGAGACACCAGAAGCTGAGAGCCATTTGAAACCAGATGCTAGGAGAGAAAGACAAAAGATGCGCCTTCCCATGTGAGAGAGAAACCCCAGACATGCTTGGCTTTTCTAAGTGAAGGTATTCTGTTGTTGCTGCCTTAATTTGGACATTTTCATGGCCTTAGAACTGTAAATCTGTAGCTTAATAAATGCCCTTTGTAAAAGCCAATCCATTTCTGCTATATTGCATTCTGACAGCTTTAGCAAAGTGAAACATCATAGGGAGAAAGTGGAAGGAAAGCTGGGTCATGGTCACAAATAATTCTGAAATCCATTAGGGCATACTCCATTAGATTTAAAGCTCTTAGAGTTAGTCATGAAACAATGTTTTGTCCTCCAGCCCTGATGGAACAGCAGCTCACCCTTTATAGGTGATTGTGCAATGGCCATTCTCTCCATGAACCCTGGGGTAAAGGCTTCACCCTCTCCAAGCACTGGGATCATGGCTAGACTCTGCAACCCTAGGGGCACAGGCTCAACCCTCTTAGAACACAGGGCTGGTGGCCAACTCTTTGCAAACTCTATGGAACAGTCTATACCCCCATTAAACACTGGAGGGCCAGAACTCTTCCTTGGAAGGCCCACCCTCTCCAAGTGTTAGGATAGATGCACCCATCCCACGCACATGTGGGCACCCTTTCTTAGCTCAAGAAGATGTCTTTGGTTCAGAACTCAGCTTCCATGATTCTGTCCTTGAAATGATTATTCCTTCAATGTGTCCTTTTTATGCCCCTTTTAGAACAGACTGGCAGTGGTTTTGTTATACTAACTTCAGAAAAACTTGGTTGTTTTGCATGTAGTACACAGGAGTCCAAAATTGGACAAAAGAACTTGCCATAGTCCTTCCTAGATAGCTGCATCTCCAATCTGAACTTGCTCTGAAATAGCTGGCTGGATCCATGTTCCATTAACACGGGGCACTATTCTCTGGGGGACTCACATTCTGAAAGCTCAGAGTTTTCAAAACCATCACTTTCTGGTTTCTTCGTGCCCAGGAATTCAGTTCTCAGTTTCTCCCTATCCTGCAACATTTTACTATAAACTGAAAGGTAAAACCAGGCTGCACTTTCCACACTTAGCTTGGAAATCTCCTTGGCTAAATATCTAAGTTCATCTCTTTCAATTTCTGCTTTCCATCTGACATCAGAACTCAATTTTGCCAAGTTCTCTGCCATTTTAAAACAAGGATCACCTTTCTCCAGTTTCCAATTTACATTCCTCCTTTCTGTTTAAGGCCTCATCAGAAGTATCTTTAGTATCTGTGTTCTTACCAACAGTCTCATCAAAGCAACCCAGGCCTTTTCTTTCAAATGCCTCACAATTCTTCCAGCCTCTACCCATGAACCAATTCCAAAGTTGTTTCCATATTTGGTATTTGCAATAGCTGCTCCACACTCCTGATACCAAAATCTGTTTTAGTTTCCTGGACTGCTGTGAGCAGATACCCTGAATGGGTTGCTTTAAACAATGGGAATGTACGTGCTTATGGTTAGAGACTGGGCAAATGTCCAAATTATGGCATCATCAAGATGATGCTTTCTTCCTGAAGACTGGCTGCGAGTAATCCTTGGCTCCACTGCCACGTGACAAGGCACATGGTGGTGTTTGATGGTTACTCCTTCTCTTCAGGGTTTCACTAATTTCAGCTTCTTGCTTCCATGGATTTCTCCTTCTCACTCTATATTCACTCAGTTTATAAATGATTCTAGTAAGAGCATTAAGACCCATCCTTAATGAGGTGGTTCAAACTTTAAGTAGCCTCATTAAAATGTCTTACTTACAGTGGGTTCACACTCAAAGGAATGCATGTGATTTAAGATGTGTTTCTAGGTTACATAAAATTCCAAATTCTCAAAATGATCAAATTGTAACTTGGTCCACAGGTTGGGGAACATGCAAGAACATGCAGGCTTGATTATGATGGAGTGGTAAGATGTATGGCCATCCTCCAGAGTTGTGTGATATGGAAATTAGATGTGACTGGATAACTAAGGAGGCTGTGATGTATGAGTTTGGCTATATATATATATATATATATATATAAGTTATGAAGCTATGACAGAGATTCTGATGAAAAATAATACAACTTTGAACTCTAAAACTAGTGTTTTGGATATAGTATGGGCTTAAGGGACAAAAAAGGCAGAATCCATAGAAATTTCTGAGTGAGGTATGCAGGAAAAGAGGATATAGAGAAATAAAAAATTAACTGCTTTCAGACTTCTGGTCAAGCATGAATGTGGAATAAGATGGTCCACAGTGCCACCTTCCCACAGAATCATTGCACAACTAGCAAACACGGGAAGAATGATTGTCCTTAAAATTCCAATAAAACAATGAAGGGTTGAAGTAACTGTGCAAGTGCCTAATCAAGAGAAAGCAGCCTGGAAAACAGTAGGAAAAGCTCATGATGACCTTACTAACCCTTCTCCACCACCACCTTGGTGCAATGTGGAGCCAGTCTGCATTCCCACTGTGGGTTCTGGATCTTTTCCAGAGGAAGCACAGCAATCTTTGTGCATATACTGAGTTGGCCACATATTAGGGCCAATCTATGCAATGGAAGCTTGAATGATTGTCCTGTGAAGCTTGTCTGGGACTCAACCCCAGAATTTTCACAGTAAGTAGCTTGCAGACAGTGCAAGAAATAATGAGGTCAAAGTGGTCTTGAGCAAAGGGCTACGTGCAGTAAGTCATACAATAGAGCACACAAGATAAGGCAATCAAATTCTTAGAAACTGTAAACTGAGGAATTCTTAAGTTCATGTTGGAGCAAGCACAAGTACAGGAAAAGAAGCAGGCTCCATGACCCCATGTAGGCTCATATAAGAAGGAAAGGACACAGAATTTCTCATTTACCTCAGGCTGATCTTCTTGATGAAAGGACTAATCTCTAAAGTATACCACAAGCCAAAGCAGAACCAATTTGAAAAGTACTTTTAGATATTGTTTGTTTTGCTAACTTCTGGAACTCAAGGAAATCTCTCACTTAAAAATGTACAGGAGAGGGTAGTCCAAATAAGGGAAAAAGATAAAAATCCAGAAACCATCAATTAAGAGGACCAGGCTTTGGACATATGAGACAAAGACTTTAAAAAAAAAAAAAGATCCTCAATAAACTCAAGGGGATAAAGGAAAACATGGAGAAAGAACTAAAGGATCTGAAGAAAACAATGAATGAACAATATGACAATTTTAATAAAGTGATAGAAATTTTTAAAGGGAACCAAGTAGAATTATTGGCATTGAAGACCACAATAACTGAAATGAAAACTTCCCTACAGCATTTCAGTATCAGTCTGGAGCTCACAGAATAAAGAAACAATGTTCAAAAAGACAAGTCAATTGAAGTGATGCAGGCTGAGGAGCAGAGAAGAAAAAGAATATAGAAAAACAAACAGAATCTTAGAGACTTGTACTGGTTTGAAAATGCTATGTACAACAGAAACGCCATGTTTTCCTAATCCAGTCTTTGGGGGGGCTGACTTATTTTGGGTATGATCTTTAGATTAGTTTTCATGGAGATTAGACCCACCAATTGTGGGTGGGACTCTATGATTAGGTTGTTCCATGGAGATAGAACCCTTCCCATTCCATTTGGCTCTTAATCCACTTACTGGGGTCCTTTATGAGAGCCCATAGAGAGCAGAGCGATGACAGATGTTTGGAGATGCCAAAAGCTGAAAGAGCCATTTGAAACCAGAGCCAGAAGAGAAGGATAGCAGATGGCACCATGTCCCTTCCCATGTGAACAAGAAACCCGAGACATAAACAGGCTTTCCTGACAGAAGGTAAGCTCTTCTTGGTGACTTAATTTGGACATTTTCTTGGCCTTAGAATTGTAACTTGCAACTGAATAATTCTTGTAGAAGTCAATCCTTTCCTGGTATATTGCATTCTGACAGCTTTAGCAAAGTGAAACAGATTTTGGTATCAAAGAAATGGGGTGTTGTGGTTTGCAAATACCAAACATGTTGGAAAAGCATTTTATATATATGTGATGAAGATTCTGAAAGAATTGTTAGGAGGTGAATAGGAAAGGCCTGGACTGCTCTGAAGAGACTGTTGGGAGAAATATGAATGCTGTGCTGGTCTGAAAGGGTTATGTGCCCTACAAAAGCCATGTTTTAATCCTGATTCCATCTCATGGAGGCAGCTGTTTGTTTTAATCCCTATTCAGCACTATAGGTGGAAACTTGGTTAGATTATCTCCACAGAGATGTGACATGCCTAATGGTGGGGATTAACCTTTGATTAGAGGGAGATGTGACCCCAACCATATCAGGTGGATCTTGACTAGTTTACTGAAATTCTTTAAAAGAGGAAATATTTTGGAGAGAACCATGAGAGAGCCATGAGAACCACATGAGCCCATACAGCCAGAGACCTTTGGAGATGAAGAAGGAAAACTTTCACAGGGGAGTGTCATGAAACAGGAAGCCTGGAAAGAAAGCTAGCAGATGGCATCATGTTCACCATATGCCTTTCCAGTTGAGAGAGAAACTCTGGACTTCATCGTCTTTCTTGAGTAAAGGTAACCTCTTGTTGGTGCCTTAATTTGGACACTTTTATAGACTTGTTTTAATTGGGAAATTTTTTCAGCCTTAGAACCGTAAACTTACAACTTATTAAATTCCCCCTTTTAAAAGCCATTCTGTTTCTGGTATATCACATTCCAGAAGCTAGTAAACAGATGTTAAAGGTGCTTTTGATGAAACCTAGAAATACATGTGTCATTGCAAACTGAAAGGAAAGCCATCCTTGTCTTAAAGTGGCAGAGAATTTGGCAAAATTGAGCCTAGTGTTGGATGGAAGGTAGAATTTGAAGGTGACAAGCTTGTATATCTAGCTTAGGAAATTTCCAAACTAAATGTGAAAAATGCATCCTGGCTACTTCTTTTTATATTTTTTAACTTTTTTTATTGTATAGTATAACATATATACAAAGTGAAGAAATAAGAAAACAGTAGTTTTCAAAGCACTCTTCAACAAGTGGTTACTGGACAGATCCCAGTGTTTCTCATGGGTTACCATAAGATCCTCTCCTATTTTTCCTTCTAGCTGCTCTAAAATATAGGAGGCTAGAGGGCTTAAATACTTTTTTATTATCACAATCAACTTTTATTTCCTTCTTTTTTGTGAACAATAACATATATACAAAAAAGCTATAAATTTCAAAGCACAGCACCACAATTAGTTGTAGAACATATTTCAAACTCTGATATGGCTTACAATTTTGCAATTTTAGGTTTTTACTTCCAGCTGCTCTAAAACACTAGAGACTAAAAGAGATATCAATGTAATGATTCAGCATTCACATTCATTTGTTAAGTCCTACCTTCTATATATAATTCCACCATCACCTTTCATCTTTCCACACCTCTCTTTGAAGTTGTTTGGGCTATGGCAATTCTAAATTTTACTATTGGAAGGGTCTGTCACTAATATGCTGTAGGGAGATGTAACTATCTAAACCTCCTCTTAACTCTTGTTCCTCATGCCATTATTTACCTCTGCTGTTGCTGTGGTAGTGCTGATGATTTTCTTTTGAACATAGCTCATAGCATGCAATAGCAGTTTTCCCCCTGTACCCTGGACTTAAACGCTCTTTATACAAGAATCATATCTTTGAAGTAATTCTTACAAGAGCTCATTCATATCTCTAGTGTGAGTCAGTGGGACACGTAGGTCTATACAACCCCTTTCAATCTTGTTCATCTTCAATATGGTAAAATTACTTCTAGACCCAGAAGAGAATCACCTCCACTCCAGTCTATTTCCTTACATTGGAGTTCAACCACGTTAGCTAATGGTTCACCAATCTCTAGTTTCTATGTATCTCTAAGTCCCCTATAGTCTGTCTTATAAACCTCTGATTATACCTTTATACTGGTCATAAAAGTGGAATCATACAGTATCTATCCTTTTGTGTCTGGCTAGTTTCACTCAGCATTATGTCCCCAAGTCTCATCCATCTTGTCATGTGCTTCAGGATGTCATTTTGTCTTACAGTTGCATAATATTCCATCACATGTATATGCCACATTTTGTTGATTCATTCCTCTGTTCATGGGCATTTGGTTTATTTCTGTCTTTTGGCATTTGTGAATAATGCTGCTATGAACATCAGTGTGCAAATTTTTGCTTGTATCATTACTTTGAGCTCTTCTGGGTATATACCAAGCAGTGCTATTGCTGGATCATAGGGCAACTCGATATTTAGTTTTCTAAGGAACTGCCAAACAGTTTTCTATAGTGGCTGCATCATTATACATTCCCACCAGCAGTGCAAAAGTGTCCAGTTCTCCACATCCTCTCTAACATTTATAGCTTCCTGTTTGTTTAATAGTAGCCATTCTTATAGGTGTGAGGTAGTACCTCACTGTAATCTTGATCTGCATTTCCCTTATAGCCAGTGAAAATGAGCATCTCTTCATGTGCTTTTGAGCCATCTGTATTTGCTCTTCAGAAAAATGCCTATTCATATCTTTAGCTCATTTTATAATTGTATTATTTGTTCTTTTGTTGCTGAGTTGTATGATTCCTTTGTATATGCAGGAAATCAAACCTTTGTCTGATATGTGATTTTCAAATATTTTCTCCCATTGAGTTGGCTGCCTTTTCACCTTTTTGACAAAGTCTTTTGAGGTGCAGAAGCATTTGATTTTGAGGAGTTCCCATTTATCTATTTTTTTTGTTGTTGTTGCTTGCATTGTGGGTGTAAAGTTTAGGAAGCTACCTCTTACTACTAGATCTTCAAGATGTTTCCCTACATTTTCTTTCTGAAGCTTTATGGTGCTAGTTCTTATAGCTAGGTGTTTGATCCACTTTGAGTTATTTTTTGTGTAAGATGTAAGAGATAGGGGACCTCTTTCATTCTCTTGGCTATTGATATGCTGCTCTTCCATACCCAATTATTGAAAACACTATATTTTCCCAGTTCAAGGATTTGGGGGCCTTGTTAAAAATCAGTTGACCATTGATTTGGTAGTCTATTTCTGCACTCTCAATTCGATTCCACTGGTCAATGCTGCTGTGTTGGCTCCAGTACCATGCTGTTTTGACCACTGTGGCTTTATAATAGGTTTTAAAGTCAGGGAGTATTAATCTTCCCACTTTGTTCTTCTTCTTTAGGATGCTTTTAGCTATTTGGGGTCTCTTTCCCTTCCAGATGAATTTGGTAATTAGCTTTTCCAAATCTTCAAAGTAGCTTGTTGGCATTCTGATTGGTACTGTGTTGAATCTGTAAATCAAGTTGGGGAGAACTGACATCTTAATTATATTTAGCCTTCCTATCCGTGAGCAGGGAATGTCTTTCCACTTATTTAGACCTCCTTTGATTTCTTTTAGCAATATTATGTAGTTTTCTGTGTACAAGTCCTTTACATCCCTAGTTAAGTTAATTCCTAAGTATTTGATTCTTTTAGTTGACATTTTGAATGGAATTTTTTCCTTAACTGACTCCTCAGCTAGGTCATTACTTGTGTATAGAAATGTTGCTGATTTTTGCACATTAATTTTATATCCTGCCACCTTGCTGAATTTGTTTATTAGCCCAAGTAACTTTGCTGTAGATTTCTCAGGATCTTCAAAGTATAGTATCAAATCATCTGCAAATAATGAGAGTTTTGCTTCTTCTTTTCCAATTTGGATGCCTTTTATTTCTTTGTCCTGCCTAATTGGTCTAGCTAGAACTTCTAGCACAATGTTGAATAATAGGGTGATGGTGGCCTCTTTGTCTTGTACCTGGTCTTAGAAGGAAGGCTTTCAGTTTCTCTCCATTGAATATGATGCTGGCTATTGGTTTTTCATATATTCCCTTTATCGTATTGAGGTAGTTACCTTTGATTCCTATTTTTTGGAGTGTTTATATCAGAAAAGGATGCTGAATTTTGTCAAATGTTTTTTAAGCACCAATCCAGATGATCATGTGTTTTTTCCCTTTTGATTTGTTAATGTGCTGTATTACATTAACCGATTTTCTTCTGTTGAACCATCCTTGCATTCCTGGTATAAACCCCACTGGGTCATGGTGTATAATTCTTTTGTGCTGTTAGATTCTATTTGCTAATATTTTATTGAGAATTTTTGTATCTATTTTCATTAGGGAGATTGGCCTGTAGTTTTCCTTTCTTATAGCATCTTTACCCAGTTTTGGTATTAAAATATTCTCATTTCTGATTTTGTTTATTTGCATTCTTTCTCTTTTTTCTTTGTTAATCTTGCCAGTGGCCCATATATTTTACTGATTTTCTCAAAGAACTAACTTTTGGGTTTATTGTTTCTTTCTATTGTTCTTTTGTTCTCCCATTCATTTATCTCTGCTTTAATCTTTGCTATTTGTCTTCTCCTATTTGCTTTGGGGTTAGTATGTTGTTCTTTCTCAAGTTCCTCCAGGTTTGTTATTAAGTCCTCGATTTTAGCTCTCTCTTGTTTTTTAATATAGGCATTTAAGGCAATAAATTTCCCTCTCATCACAGCCTTTGCTATACCCCATAGGTTCTGATAAGCTGTATTCTCATTTTCATTCATCTCCAGATAGCTACTGATTTCTCTAGCAATTTCTTCTTTGACCCACCGGTTGTTTAAGAGTATGTTATTTAATCTCCATATATTTGTGAATGTTCTCATCTTTGATGCTTATTGAGATCCAGCTTCATTCTATTGTGATCAGAAAAAGTGCTTTGAACAATTTCAATATTTTTATATTTATAAAGACCTGTTTTATACCCCAGCATATGATCTATCCTGGATCATGTTCCATGAGCACTAGAAAATAATGTATGACCTTGTGCTTTGGGGTGCAATGACCTATATATATCTGTTAGGTCTAATTCATTTATCAAGTTATTTAACTTCTCTCTCTCCTTCTTGATTTTTTGTCTGGTTGCTCTATCTATAGAGGAGAGTGGTATATTGAAGTCTCCTATTATTGTTGAAACATCTATTGCTCCCTTCAGTTTGCCAATGTCTGTATCATGTAGTTTGGAGCTCCTTGATTGGGAGTATAAACATTTATGATTGTTATATCTTCTTGGTGAATAGACCCTTTAATTAGTATATAGTGTCTTTCTTTATCTCTTATGATGTCTTTACATTTAAAGTCTATTTTGTCCAATATTAGTATAGCTACTCCAGCTTTCTTTTGTTGGAAAGAAAATCTTTTTCCCTCCTTTGACTTTAAATCTGTTTGTATCCTTGTGTCTATGATGAGTCTCTTGCAAGCAGCATAAAACTGGATTATGTTTCTTAATCCATTCTGACAATCTGCATCTTTTAATTGGTAAATTTAGTCCATTAACATTCAAAGCTTTTACTGAAAAGGTGTTTCTTAATTCCACCATCTTATCTTTTTAATTTTATTTCTCAGATCTATATATTCATTTCCCTCTTTCTCTTTGTATTCTTTAAATTACCCTTAGTGGTACTCTTCAATTCTGTGCCCCCCCTGCAGAACTTCCTCTCCTGTCTTTTTCCTTCAGCCAGCAGAACTCCTTTTAGTATTTCTTGTCGGGCTGTCTCTTGTTGAAAAATACTTTTAGGACTTCTTTGTCTGTGAAAACTTTAATCTCTTCATCAATTTTGAAAGACAATTTGGCCGGGTACAGAATTCTTCACTGGAGTTTTTCTCTTTCAGGATCTTGAATATGTCATACCATTGCCTTTTCACCTCCAGGGTGCTGGTTAAGTAGTCTGAACTCAGTCTTATCTGATTTCCCTTGTATGTAGTAGATTGCACCGGCCTGAGGGTTATAAACTTGGTGTGTGCTGGTCTAAGCAAAGGGCCCTTTGTGCACATACATAGAGCTGTGGCAGCAGGTTGGCATTACGCCTTTATGGATTGGGGGTGGATGTGACCAGGCTGTGCAGGTGATCACTTTCTCAGAGCTTGGAAGTGAGGCTGAGGGCTGTGCATATGCATGGTTCTAGGACTACTGTAAAGTGCGGTTCCCAGAGCTGAATGACATGATTGGGGGCCTGTGCACAAGTGTG
>PVIY010012535.1:0-61685 GCA_004026745.1 Myrmecophaga tridactyla | reverse complement strand
TAATATATATATTTTTTAATTAATAAAAATTTTAAAAAGAAAAATAAAAAATTAATTAATTAAAAAAAAAAGTCACCAGAAGTTTAAGACATATATGAGGAGTATTCTAGGTAGGTTGAAAAATCTAGATTCCTATCCTAACATTTTTTTCTATTCTTTCCAGAGCATGGTGCTAGGCACAGAGGGACATATCTAAAACACTGGGACACAGAGGATCCAAATTATCAGGAGCAGGAATCGATCAAATCAGTCATGTGACAGAGGGTGTCATGTGTCAATGATGTGATGAGATTCCAAAAGAAAGATGCTCAAAGCAGATCCAACTGAGTTCCAATCAGCAAAGGTAGGTCTAAAGCAAATCCAGAGGTGAAAGCCAAGGAGCAAAGGCAAATGAAGATGAAAAAACAAGGAGAGCATAAATAGATAAACAGGAACCAGGCAATCAAATCGATACCCAGATAAACATAGGGTGAAGGAGAAAGGCAGGGTCTAAAGATGATGACAATGCAGCCTGAAATAACTCATCACCAGAGAGACTGAAGGACCAGAGAACGAGCATGTGCCTTCACAGGAGGCCAGACTGGGGAAGGCAGCCAGGGTAGGGAACGTCGTTCCAGCTATCTTTTATCCTTGATAGTTCCACATGGGATTGTTTGTCTTCCTGTCTCAAATGCTCCCAGACATCTCTTGACACATGGAAGTCAAATAAATCCTTATGAAAGGCCGTGCTTATTGGCTAAATGCAAGGGAGCTGAAGTTTTATATTTTTTAATTCATCATAAAGGAAAAAATCTGCAAAAGCTATACTGAAATATAAGGTAAAAAAATAACTTCTTTAAGTTTACTGGCTTTCTTGAGGCCCTACCTGCCCTAATGATGTCCTTCCATTTCTCTAGTGAGGCATGAGTGACTTGCTCAAGAATTTGGTTGCAGAGACATGGTTTGAATTGTTTATTGTTGGGTTCTCCCACACGAGGTTTGCCAGATCATCAGAGTCTACAGAACGGTGTTCTTCCCAACTTTGTCAAAGAAAATGTAAACTTCTTAAAGTCCATATCTTGGAGGAGAAATCAAGAGCGTATTGAAAGGAAAAGACAAAAGATAAAAGGAAAAAAGAAAAAGGATAGCAGTAGCAGTGATTTCTGAATTATCTGTCTTAAAGCGATACCATATGTCTCAAGAGAAACTAGAATATAGGATAAAGGTGACCAGGTGGGGGTAGGGAAAGGGTGACTAGAGTGGTGGTAGGGAAAGGGGAGTTAATGCTTAAATTATACAGAATTTCTATTTTGGTTGATGGAAAAGTTTTGTTAATGGATGGTGGTGATGGTAGCACAACATTGTGAATGTAATTTAAAGTACTGAAGTATATATTTGAATGTGGGTAAAAAGAGAAATTTTAAGCTGCATGTATGTAACTAGATGAAAAACTTTAAAAAAAAAATAAGACAGCACAACACAGTGAACCGTATTATAAACAGTGGATACCATTAATCGTACAATTATAAAAATGTTCTTTCATGAATTGTAACAAATGCACCACACTTATGCAAGATGTCAATAATAGGATGATATATGGGAACTTTGTATTTTATGCCTGATTTTTCTGTAAACCTAAAACTTCTCTGATAAAAAAAACTTTCTTTAATGAAAAAAATTAAAAATAACCAATTAAAAGACTGCATCACACACCCTTTGGCCCAAGGTCCACCTCATTGTCTAAAATTGCCAAACTCATAGAATCTTCAGAGTTTCCCGAATAATCACACTTGCTCAGCACCAGCAAAGAATGAAAGCTAATTAAGAATTTACCACTTTCTTAATAGAGTCTTTACCACAGAAAGCCACCTACAACCACAGGACATAATGCTCTGATCATTACAATCGCATCTTCTCAGAGAGGACTCTGGGAAGCACGGGAAGGTAACTTGAAAGACAAACTATCAAAGTCAATTTAAAGATTAAGAAACGATTAATTCTGCTTTAAGTCATGAAATTATCATTTGCGATGCACTTGCATTAGGAGACCCTGCTTTTATAATTCCCCCTTTCTACCAGCATGTCAGGAGTTCCTCTTGAGGGGAATCAGAATGCTAGAGTATAGTAGAAAGCCAAAGTTATTTCTATTATCCCAGAGACAGAGAGCTATAACAGTAGGAGAGAAGAATCCAGCATAGATGGTCAGAGTAGAGACTCATGGAACTATAAACAGAGCATTGGATTTAGCACAAGATCCATATTTGAAACCTAGCTCTTCCACTCTCTAGCTGAGTGACCTTGGTTTAATCCCTTAATTTAGCCTGCCATCAGTTTACTCATCTGTAAAATGGGACAGCACATCCCTTAACTACTTTGGTGGGGTGTTGTGAGAATCAAATGAAATAATGACTGTGAAAACACTTTGTAATCTGCAAAGTACTATGCACATGGGAGCTATTATCTGGTCTCCTTCCCTAAATCACTGGCCCTGGAGCTCACTTAGCCTGGGGTTTTCCAATTGCACTTCTAAAAGCACATTTTTGGAACTACTCAAATGAAGACTTACACAAAATGTGAGTATCTGTTTTCTGCTTCTTTTTCTCTGATCCAAGGAACTTGCTTCCTTTCACAGATTTAGCTCTTTATGTCATTAACTAAATTTAAATCATGCCTAAAGACTTACTTGTTTGGCAGCACAGTTTCATATCCTGTTTGGTTTAATTTTTAAAATTCTTTTGTAAAGCACTCCAAGATGTTTGCATGAAGATCACTCAACAAATGGAAGCTTCTCTTGAATACACATACAAGTACACACCCACATCAATGGGGAGAAACATAATATAGACTTTTGCTAACATGGTAAAACGAGTCTACAGAAAACAAGTTCCTAAAATTATATCCAATCCCACAATGTAGGGCCACTTATTGGTTGAGAGAGACAAACTGCCTCAAAACCAATCTGAAAGGCTAAAGTGATTTTCTAGAACCCAAGTCATAGCTAGAGAAGATTTCAGCATACAGCACAACATAGACACAGTATTTTTATGAAGCAGTCATCCTGGCAAGAAAAACTCCCCAGTGTTTTAGCATTTATCAAGAGACTAACCATCAGATCCTGAACTGTGTTACATAAGTACAATACCCTTATTGTTAGCAGCTGTTCATTGTTCGGCATTGCACAACTGACCAGGTGCATGGCAGGAGGGAGCTTTGTCTTTATCCAAAGACTCAGGGTAGATGGGCTCAGGACTTGTTCCCTGGTGGTAATACACTAGTTCCAAGCCATCGGGATTCTTATAACCCATAAGGTATTGTGCCAATCTATGCATATGTGGTAGAAATTAAAGCATGCCATAGATAACAAAGAGAGTCATTGGGTTAATTTGGAAACTTTTTTTTTTTTTTGGTTTTGTATGCTTAAGAAAGGATTTTAAATTTGTCTGGATGTGAAGGTAAAATCATAGACATATTGTCACTAAAGAGCATCAAGCACTTCTAGGGAGGATTGTTTGAATGCTTAATGGGAGGATATTTGGTTTTCAAAGAACACTTTAAGATAAATAAATGTACAATGCCAAACTGGGCTGAAGAATTAGAAGAACTAAGGAAAGTTCTATCCATAAAGGTCAAAAGAATTTCTGGAGTCCATAAATAAATAATATATATATAATACATACATATGTATGTACATACATAGAAAATTTATCTTTATCTTCTTCTATATTCAAGGAAAACACTTCTTTCACTGAATATTAACCCTTATGGTTCAGATTTTAATATAGCTTTATGGCAGGAATTCAAGACTACTTTCTCACCTTTGTGCTGTAATCTTTCAAATATATCATCCTTTACTGATATACTTCAATCAGTTTGTCTTTCTGCAAGAGCTTCAGTTAAACAGTTGCCATTTTTTTCAGAGTTATTATTTAAGGATATTATGTTGTTATGCAAGACTTTTATGTTGTAAAGCAAGTTGTTGAGCTGCCAACATTTGTGTTCAATAGATCTGTATTTTCACAGTGTCAATATTTATTTTTGTTATTATACGGTTTAGTTTTCTTTTTTGTTTGTTTTTGATTTATATCATTTAGTTTTTAAGGAAGGTATACCTATATTTAAAATAGACCTAACCCAAGGTTCATTGTGAAGATAAATGACAATTTCTAGGACATCTTAATAATATCCGCATCATTATTATTATACAAAATTCCATGTATTAGATTATTAACCCATCACTTTCCTAACATTTTTGGATACAAAGCTATTATCCACTAAGCCTGTGCTCTGTTACAGGCAGTGGGCTAAGGGCCCACCCAATAAGGCAATTACTTTTAGTTCCTCTAATATATAGCTGAGGAACCTGAGGCAAAGCAGTTAGAGAAAGCTGGGGTCATCTTATCCCAGAGCATTCGCCCTTAGCAGCAACCTGCTGTGTTTGCAGCAGCAGAAGGCAGAGGAGGAGCAGGCTTTCAATGGAAGTGCTTACTGCAGCAGCATAAAGGAACACTGTCACAGTTAGGACCACAACCCCAATCTTCAAAAGTAAAACTAAATGTCCATGAACAGAGACTCAAATTATGTATTATGCTTACAGCACTTTTATTAATGAAAGATCAATCACACTGAAGACCCAATGCTTGGATTATAATTGTTTGGTGGTAAAACACTGACTAAATCATAGTTTTAGTTGTGAAATGTAATAATGGAATTCAAATACTTCATTGTTGAGAGACAATAATAATATTATGCAATTTGTAAATATGTCCTTAGTTAGGAAATAACAGAGATGATCTGGGGACTTCTCAAGATTCTATCCGCTTACTTTCCAGGTGGCCTTTCCCTTCCCGTGCTGTCAATGGCAGGCTGAGCTTGGCCTCCCTAAATTAGGCCCTATTTGTACTACATCTTGCAGAAATTATTCAGAATGTCTAGACTGTGGGTGTTCCTATTTCTTATTTCCTGTGCAAAATGCAGTCTTTTACCTGATGTGTATCAGAAAAAAGATTACAAACACACACAAACACACGCATCATTGGGGAGGTGAGGTATTAAATGTATGGGATAAAAGTACTATCATGAAATAAAAATGAAGTTTCCTTTTAGGCTTCCTCCACGATTACCACACTCTAGGGAAAAAAATCATTTCCATTTCTTCCCTCAAGAATACAATAAAAAATAGAACAAGTTAGTGTCCCTCTCTTTCATTCAGTTTTAAAAATAAAACATAGATATGTCAAGTTTGCACATTTTCTGGAAACCCTGAAATGTAAAATACTCCCTGGCTGTCCAACTCCTTCTATGCTTAAATGTCACCTAACTGTCCTATACCCATCTAAATCACGTGCCTTTCGTTAGTGTCTCCCGCAGCCTTGCTTTCATTCAAGAACTACCAAAACCTATAAATAGACTCTTTAATGCCTCATCTCTCGCACTTAATTGTAACGTTGTTTTCATTTTTTTTTAATAATTTTTATCAATATAAACCCCGTGCCTATTACAGTGACTGGAACATAATAGACATTTGATATAAATGTATCCAATCAATGATTAAACAATAATGCAGACAATATGTTTTTCATGAATTGCTCTTAATGGAAATAAAGAACTAAAGTACAATGTCATAAAATAATTGAGCTATGCTGTGCCAGTTCAAGTAGATTTCACAGAAATAGACAATTAAATATTAGTTGAGAAATGCATTCCTCCTGAACCACCCCACTTGAATGTCTGCGCTGAGCATGGTGGGCTGAGTTTTGGTTTAGGCTCTGAACAAAGCACAGGACAGGGCTAGAGATACTGCCTGGAATATTCTGGGATTCCAGTGTGGCCTCTGACAATGTGGTTTGGGTATGTGGCCCATGGAGCAATTTAAAAAGCAATGGACCCAGTAAATGGAGGTGGCTGAAAGAGCTACTGACTGAGAAGTAGATTGGCGAACAATGGCATAAACATATGATCAAACACCGTGCTGCTCCAAAAAGGAATGAATTCATGAAGAATGCAACGATGTGAATGAACCTGTGAGACATTTGGTGAGGCAAAATAAGCCAGAAATAAAAGAGCAAATATTGTATGAACTCATTTAGAAAATACTTATAAGAAAACTGGGGCCTAGATTGTAAACTCTTATAGCTATCACATTTAGTCTGGAGTGGTAATTGTTATTTCTGGATTTTGTGGGGCTGTTTTATATATGTATAACCTGGTATTTAGAATAAGAATGAAACTGATCAGTTTGGGATTAAGGTAATTCAGAATATGGGGGTAGGGAAGACAAAAAAAAAGACAATGCAACCAACTAAATGTTCAGCCAGGACATGCTGAAAGCACTGTGATTTTTATTTCTTTTAAACAACTCTTCACAGTACCTAGAACAGGGCAAGCGATCAGCAAATCCTAAAGCCTGTCTTTCTTCTCAGTACATCTCCAAATATCCTCACCCTGCAGGTTCCAAGAGTATGTCCTGCCACAGATGTGAAATTTTCCTATCTGTCCCAGACCATCTTTAAATATCTCTGCTCTAATATCTTATAACATTTATAGTCTACATTCTCCCATTCTGTAGTATAATCTCTCCTATGCTTATGCCTTATTAAACCCAAATTACATTTAACTCCTTGAGAGCTTAAACATCTCATCTGCTGACATTCTCCATAGTTCCTGGCACATTTCCTAGGATGGAGAGCACAGAGCATATCACAGGGAGCACAGCAGTGAGGGAGGAGCATGGTGAGAGGGAGGAGCATGGCAGTGAGGGAGGAGCATGGTGAGAGGGAGGAGCATGGTGAGAGGGAGGAGCATGGTGAGAGGGAGGAGCACAGCAGTAAGGGAGGTACACAGTGAGGGAGGAGCATGGTGAGAGGGAGGAGCACAGTGAGCACAGCAGTCAGGGAGGAGCACCTGGTGCCTTGCAAGGCTCTGCACCACTGATACTTAGTCTTTTTACCCAGAAGATTGAGATAAATGTTGTCTTGTCTATCAGAGAGAAGCATTTTGAAAAGACAATGAAATAAGATCTATGAAGAATTTATAAGTACTTTATGAAGAAATATAAGGTAACAGGACACCTTCCTTCAAGACTATAGCCAATAAAATAACAATCACTTCCATTTATTGCCAGGCAATGCTTTTATACATGGTATACTATTTAATTGTCAAAACACACCTACAGGACAGGAATGATACAGGTGAGGAAACTGTACAGATGAGCACATTGAGGCTTACACAGGTTAACTAGCTCATTTGACCTGACACAACTAATAACATACGTGTGGATCAAGGACTGTGAAACTCCAAAGCTAGGGTGGAGTTCCTACAGAAGGAAAAAAATAGTATTATATATTTGGATAGTGCTCTTGCTAAAACATCTTCGTTAGCTGTATCTAGAATGTCCATATCTAAAAATAGATAGAGGACAGATTGGCGGAAAACTAGCTCTCCTTGAAGAATTGTAAGTGGCACAGGTAGAATGAGCAGCTAGGGATTTCTGCCTTCTATGTTACATCTACTTTCCACACCCACACCATTATTATAATCACAAATCTGAAATGTCAGCAGCAAATCAAATTCCAGAAACCTGACACAGACCTGGGTCTAAATTTTCTAGTCATTTAATCATTGAAAATATTCTTTATCATTTAGCCCATCACTCATTTCTTTAATGATCATTATATCTGAATCAAAATTATATTCTGAATCCAAGTCCCTATCCAACAAGGGTGGTAGATAATTCTAATTTTACCCATCATAGGAGTCCCATCCTATGCCTATGTGGTCTCCAGAAAAAAACGTGAAACATATAAATCCCATCCTTTCCATTTAAACTTTATAATCACTAACATTCTCATTTATAAAAGTCAGTAATGTGCCCTCATATCCAGCAGCTTCCAGAAAACTGAGAATCATGGCAGAGTTTGGGAATGCCGAGCCCTATGACCAGGCAATCTGCCGTGGTCTGGAAGTCACCTCCCAGCGCGGCCCCAAGTGGCACGGGCAGGATCCTGGCTGGTGGGAAACCCAAACACCTCTGTCCCTTCTCTCAATACATGAGAAACTCTTTTGAGACTATCATTCCATCTGTATTTTCATGGTGACATTCCCGTCTTTTTATACCTTTTCTGTTTCTTGCTTCAGATTCCAGTGTCTCCCCAGAAATTTCTAATTTCTGCCTTGCCACAAATTTTTTCTGAGGCAGGGGACACAAGAGCCTGCTACCAGCTTTGTTGAGGAAATGAGAAGGAAATGAAAAAAAAAATAGTCTAAGAAAACCATAGATTAAAATCTTCAAAAATTTTCTACTACACATTGCCAAGACGGAGAATCCTATTCCATAGAAAATAAATGCAATTCTTTGACAAGAGCATAGAAGGTAAATAGGTGGCCTGTAGGTCAAAGGTGAACCACAGACAAGCTTTCTAGAATCTGCACAGTATTTTAAAACAATAGTGCATCAGGTTAAAATATTTGTAAGATGAGATACAGTACTGTTTATAAGCTTTCTTCACTAAAAATATGCTAATGGAACATTTTAAATTTTGCATGGGACATATTCTAAATTTATTTTTAAGTAAAATGATCTCTGCCTTTTAGCAAATTCAGAGTTTTTGTTTCATTATATATATATAACTTTAAATATATATAACTATATATATATATAACTATATTTCTATAACCATGTTACAGGAACAAAGTTCTAGATTAAGCAATTCTAGTGACTTAATCATTGAACATGTAATGAATGGAGATGATCTGGTTGAGGAGTCTTGTCCTATAGTATCTGCACAGGCTATACAGATTGTTTCAAATGGCTGGTAAGGTACTTCATGATTAGCCCTTCACTACTGTAACACACCTGACCAGAGTGGTGATTATCTCAGAAGGAGAGATGGCATGAAGAAATGCTGACTGTACCAAATGCCTAAAATGTCCTGCTCTGGTTCAGGACCACCTGAGACCAGTCAAGGGAAACCACTGCTTTGCCCTCACATGAGGTCATGAGCTGAAGATTCCTGGGCTTCTCACAGGTCATTCCCAAACCATTTATGTCTGCTTCCATAAAAATGAGTGTACACTTGTTTACGTGTTCTCTCTGTGTGTGTTCTTGGGCTCTTTCATGTGCCTGTCCTGCTGAACTGAAGGGCTGCAGAGCACTTCCTGCAGCCTGACCACAGCAGGAAGCCTCAGCTCTGGTCTCGGACCACCAGGAGGGCTCCACCATGGGCCTGGCGTGTGGGGGTGGCTTCTGTGCTATCTCAAGAGCTTCTCGGCAGCACTAGGCTATGAGGGAAGGCAGAAGAAATTCACAGTGCCAGAGCCATGGTTCAGTATCTGTAAGGCAAGCATGAAAATCATTTCAGTGCGATTAATCACCGAAGTGCATTTCCCATGTAAATGTGTTGCTAGTCTCTCTATAATAAAAAGACTAGATGCTAGCAACAGTTTTTAAATGGTAAAATGTTGCCCCTAGGTCTACGCATCTACTTTTTCGATGGTCTAATAGAACAATATCAAATGTTTTGAAAATCTTTTTAAAGAAGTGATCGATAAGACTGTGAACTTTATGAAGGCAGACACATTTACTTGTTTTGTTTTTTCCTGTTGTTTTCATTATTGTTTTTGTTTGCCATGTTCTGGTCCTGGGGCTAGCACAGTGCCTGGCTATAACATTTGCAGGCATGAATTTATATTTATTGAGTGCATACATTTTCTAGGTACTATTCAAAGAACTAGGGATACAGTGATGAGGCAAAGTACTTGCTTTCACGGAGCTAATGTTCATTTTTGGGGGGGAGGACATCAAATACAGAATTAAATACACAGGAAAAGTATCAGAAAGTGATGAGTGTTATTAGGAAGTGTGGGAGTGAGGGAGTGAGGAGACTAATTTAAATTGAATGGGCTGGATGTGTCTTTTATTAGCTGAATGCCTAGAGCCAGCCCTGAGATCAGGATATTGGCTGCCCCAGAGAATCATCTGGGGAACTAAAGAACAGCAGTGCCTAGGCCACCCTCAGATTCTGATTTAACTGGGTTGGGTGGGCAGGCCTGGGCACTGCTGAAGTTTAATTCCCCCCAGTTGATTCTAATGGACAGCCAGGATTGAAAACCACTGTAGATATAGAGTATTCCAAGTGAAGGAAGAACTAAGAGGCCTTCGTATGGGAATGTAAACCATCATTAGAGCAATCATTAATAAACCTCTGATGAAAATCACCTAGAGAGCTTTTAAACATCTAGATGCCTATGTCATACCGCAACCTATTAAATAAGATTCAATGAACATTTGTAGTTTTTAAAGCTTCTCAGGAGATTCTGATATACAGCTAAGTGAATTAGATGTAGAACAATCATTGTCCTGGTTTGCCGAAGCCTGGAGGCTACCCAGGGATATGGGATTTTCAGAGCAAAAACTGGGACTGTCCAGGGCAAAGTGGGATGGTCGGTCACCCTAGATAAATAAGTGGTTCTCAAATCATGATCCCTGGACCAGCAGCCTCAGCATAACTTGGAAATTTCTTAGAAATGCAAATTCCCAGTCCTCACCTCAGGCCTACCAAATCAGAAACTCTGGGATGGGACCCAGAACTCGGCATGTTAACAATGTTAACAATCCATGGCTGATTCCAGTATAGGCTAAAGTTTGAGGATCACTGTGTTACAGCAACAGAGAACTCTGTGCCTAGAGTGAATATAAGGATAGAGAAGTAGACTCTGGTTAGAAGAAAAAATGAGGGAATAGGTGAACAGATGAGTGAATGAATGAGCACACCAGGAAATATCTTTATATATTTGATTATGCCTTTACAGTGAGATGAGTATAAAAGTCTCTTACGAGTTTGTGAATGGCAAACCACGGAAAAGGCATATTTTGCTCAAGCAATAAAACAAACGTTTATAGTTTTTAAGCAGATACAAAACAAAAAAATCAGCATAGAGCTCAAACAGCTGTGAAACTCCTGAGACTGGGGTTGAAAGTATCTTTATTAATATAATACCAAAAGAAAACTACTCACAGTAAAAAAACAAACAAACAAACAAAAAAAAACGTACTTGTTATATCCCCCAAAAGAATAAAAATCTGGCAATTTCTCCTGTCTTGCCATGGTGCTGCCTTAGCACTAGAAATGGGTGATTTAACCTGTCTCTCCTTTCCTTCCTTCCCAACTCTATCCTAGCCTTAGTACCTAGTACTATAGATCCATGATCCCGACTGCTCCTTTTGAACCTTCTTGCTACTCTGGGGACTTACCCAGGAGAGTCTCCAGACTTTCTACTAAAAAGCTGAGCCTACTGGTATCCCTGACACTCCAGCTCCTGAGGAATACTGGACAGGTGGGCTGAGTCCTCTCCTGCTGAGGCTGGGAGGTGGTGTGGAAACCTGGGATCAGAGAGGCTGCCTGATGGCTGGAAATCACCACCTATGGCCTGCTGCACTGAAATTAGAGAAAAGAGCTAATCTGTCCTCGACCATACCCATGGCTCTAACCATATATGGGACCATGACCAGGAGAATGGGGAAAAACAAACAAAAAAACACCACATTATTATCTTTAACTAAAAGTTTGTGGATGAACTGAATGAGTGGCTGTTCTCTGTTCAGAGTAAAATGAACGACTTAGAAAATCAAACTAAAGAGAAAATATGCAAAGAGGTAGAAATCAAGAGAAAGATATGTCAGCTTAGGATAAATCCAGGGGCCCTAACATTTTAATAATGAGAATCCTGGAGAGGGAGGAGGAAGAATAAATAATAGAGAAAAAATAATTATTAGACAAAAAATACAAGGAAATTCTTCAAAGAATAAGAAAGACTGAAGCTGCAGATTGAAAGAGCTTATTGACTTTTAGGAGAAATTGGTGATAAAATACATAAATTTAGGTACATCTGATAAAATTATTAGAATCTAAGCATTTGAAAACAAAATCTTTCAGGCCTCCAGACTAAAAGAACAATTTTTTGACAATAACAACCACAACAAAAACAGATATATATCAAACTTCTCATTTGCAAACTTGAAAGTTAGAAAACATTAAAATAATATTCATAGATTACCTAAAGAAAAGGATTGTGACCAAAAAAAATCCAGAAAAATAGCATTTACCATCAGGGTTAAAAGAAACATATTTTTAGCTACACAAATATTCAGAAAATAACCTACCCATATACCTATCTAAAGAAAATATTGAAAAACGAAACCAAATCTATTCAAACAATAGATAATAAAGACTCAAAAAAGTATATAAGTAAGGTTAAGGTAGTAAACAGTAATGAGAAATAAATATTAACTAAATAAATACATGTGCACGTACATTTTATACATATAACTAAATCTGGATAGTATTTTACTGACAGTCTGTCTAGAAACTATACCTGCTAAATAAGGAGTTTTGAGGTAAGAGAGACATTCCCTGAGAGAAAGTCTAATAAAACCCTAGAAATAAAATATTAAATTATCTCAGTACAGCCCAGGAGTTTTGGGTAAGGATATGAGTAGAAAGAAGCAAACAGTAACAGATTTCTATAGTTCCATTCATCTTCCTAGAAGAATAGAATATGCTGGTAGAAGAAATTAGGGGATCTTGATTCTACATGACATATAGAAATATGTGTAAGATTATGAGCACTGGAAAGCAAATATAACCTTAAGGGAATAAAAGAAACTAATTTAGCAAGGGAAAAAGGTAAATACATGATGACTTCAGGAAATTAGCAGAATTTTTTTAAAAAAAAGGAAAAAGAAGGAAATAAATATTAAATTTAATGTAAAATGGAAAGAAATCTAATATACATAGATATTGTAAAAGTTTATATACATCAGTGACCAAACAAAATGTAAGTGGCTATGAGTTTCTCATAAAGAGAGATTGACAGAGTCTAATTTTAAATAATTAAAACACAGTAATAAAGATTGTACATAAATGAATGAGAAAAAAAGATAAGCAAATGCCAACAAAAAAGAAGGCAGGAATGGCAATACCATATTAAAAATAAAGTATAATTTGAAATTAATGCACTAAATAAGTTAAAGAGGGAAGTGACAAAACAATGAAGGCATAATTTATTAAAAATCATTGAAAACATGTATAAATATCAATCATGAATCTGCATATACCAAGCTACACCACTAAAATATTTAAAGAAAATAAATAAACAAAAAATGGTCAGATTTATAAGAGAAGACAAAAAGTCCCACAGAAAACTTACTCTTTTACTAGCCTGAAGAAACAGAGGGCAGAATTAAGGCAACTAGAGCTGCTCGAAAGGGAGGGGAAAATCTCAGAAAGGAGACAGCCAGTAAGAGGGAGCCCTATATTGTATCTATAAACTCTGCCCCAACTCTGACTGATCCCTGAAATAAATAGGTAGTATTGACAGCTAAGACTAATAAGAAATAAACTAAGCTGTAATGTGCTACCCTCTACAGAGAAGAGCATCTTAGTTTGAGTTCAGTGACATTATGTACCTATTTACAACAAAACAAAAAAGCCCTCTTCAAGGGATATATCAAAATACAGAGTCTCTATTTTCACAATGTCCAGAAAACAATAAAAAATTTACTCAATGTGGCCCATCCCCACCCCACCCCCCCCAAAAAAAACCACACGGGAAAATAGGACACATTAGCAGGAGAAAAGACACACACTGGAGATTAACCATAAGATGAACCACATGCTGAAATTAGTAGACAAGACAAATTAAAACTGTGATTACAATTATGCTAAAAGAAATTATGCTTGAAATTAATGAAAAGATAGGAAACATCAGAGGAGAAATAGAAACTATATATATAAAAAAAAGAACTGAATGGAGGTGAGGCAGCCATAGGGAGCTTGACAAGCTTTCCACAAATCCCAGGTTTACCCAATGCATTGTAAAGTTCAGAGTTGGCCCAGGCTACCCACACATCCCAGGCTGATGGAGCCTGTACACACACAAAGAGGAGATGCAGACACAAGGGCAATCCCTAGAAAGTCAGGCTTAAAATAAAAACAAAGTAAAAAAAAAAAAAAAAAAGTCGAGTTACAGTATCAGTGGCTGTACCTTGCAGGAGAGAAAGACTTCACAGATTTAGTCCAGGAAGCTTACTAAACCAATAGACAAACAAACAGCAACTGTAAGGGTAAAAAATATCAGAATCCACAGTTGCTGCCATATATTATCTAAAATGTCCAGTGTTAAGCCCACACACACAAAATTATGAATTTCAAAGAAACAAGAAAGTGTTACCCATTCTTGGGGGGAAAAAGGTCTCAATAGAAACTGTCTATGAGTATCCCCAGATGTTGGATTTAGCACAGAAAGACTTAAAAGCAGCTATTTAAAATATGTTCAAAGAACTAAAGAAATCATGTTTAAAGAATTAGAGGAAAGGGTAGCAATAATGACACTATGAATAGAGACTCTCAGCAAAGAGAATGTTAAAAGAATCCAACTGAAATATATAACTAAAATGAAAAAAAAATTGCTAGAGGAGCTCACAAGCAGATTTGAGACAGCAGAAGAAAGAATGTGTGAACTTCAAGAAAGATCAATAGAAATTATGCAATCCAAAGAACAGAGAAAAAAAATGATTGAAGAAAAATGGACAGTTTCAGAAACCAGTGGGACAACACAAAGTATACCAATATCAGTGGAAAGACAGACTCAATAGTAAAATAGAGAAAAGGGCAGAAAAAACATTTGAAGAAACAATAACCCAAACCATTTCCATATTTGATAAAAAAGCATTGATCTATACTTCCAAGAAGCTCAACAAATCCTAATTAGGAGACACATAAAGAGATCCATAACTAGATACATCATAGTTAAACCGTTGAAAGATAAAGACAGAGAAAAGTCTTGAAAGCAGCAAGAAAAGATAGTACACCATGTTCTGGGGAATGTTATGATTAACAGCTTACTTCTCATCAGAAACAACAGAGGTCAGAAGGCAGTGGGATTATGTAATCAAAGTACTGACAGGAAAAAACAAACTGTCAAGTAAGAATTATATTTCCAGAAAACTCTCCTTCAAAAATGAAGGTAAAAATAAGACATTCCTACATAAACAAAGACTGAAAGAATTCATTGCTAGACCATCTGCCTTACAAGAAGTACTAAAGCAAGTGACAACAGTAGCAACTCTAATCCATAGCAGGAAACAGAGAACACAAGAAATGGTAAATATGTAGGCAATTACATTTCTCCTATTATCTTCTTTAGGAGACATAAGATTGTATGACTTGTTTTAACACTATTCATTAGATATATATCAAATATAGATGAATATATAGGATGATAATAGCACAAAAGTGGTACAAAAAGACACACACTGGAGCAAAGATCCTTTATTTATTGGAGTTAAGTTAGTATAATTCAGAAGTATATTGTGATAAATTAAATGCATATTATATTCCTTATAGCAATAAATATATGAACCTTGGCCTCCTACCTCACAAAGTGTACAAAAATGTTAACTCCTTAACATGAAAGCTAAAACAATAAAGCTTTAAAAATAAACCTGGCAGAATATATTCATAACTTGACTTGAACAGGTCACAGTAAAGAACAGCCATAACTGAAAAAAATATATAAATTAGAATTCATTCAAATTAAAAACTTCTGCTCATCAAAATATATCATTAAGAAACTGAATAAATAAGCCACAGACTAAGAGGAAAAGCAGAAGTGACAAAGAAATTCTACAACTCTACAACTCGATATTAAAAAGACAAAAAGTCATTACAAACTAAGCAAAACAATGAACAGATACTTCACAGAAGATGTAAAAATGACCAATGAAAAGTACTTAACAGCTCTAGTCATCAAGGAAAGATAAATTAAAACCACAATGAGATATCACTTAAACACCCACTCAAATGGCTAAAATTAAAAAGACTATCAACACCAAATTTTTGGCAAGAAAGAAAAATTTTTGTCATATCTTTGTGGGATTGTAAAATGGGGAAAAAAGTCAGAAAAATTCTGACAGTCTCTTATAAAATTAAACATACACTCACCCAATAACCCCGCTGTTCCATTCATAGGTATCTACTCAAGAGAAATGAAAACATAGCCATAAAAAGATTGAGACACAAATGTTCATAGCAGCTTTATTCATGATAGCCCAGAACTAAAAATAGTCCAGATGTCCATCAATAGGCAAATGAATAAACAAAGTATGGTAAGAAGGAACAAACAATCAATGCAAGCAAGAACATGGATGAATCTCAAAAATATTATGCTGTAAGCAAGAAGCTATACACAAAAGAGCACTTACTGCATGATTCCATTGATGTGTGATTTTTGAACAGAGAAAATTAATATTTAGTAGAAAAAAATCAGACAGTGGTCTCTCTAAGAAGGGTGTGAGGATTGGCTGGGAAAGGATATGAGGAATTTTCTGGGGTTATGTAATATTCTATATTTTTAAAGGGGTTTAGGTCACACAAGTGCACGAATATGGCAAAACTTGGCAACTGTATAACTAAGATTTGTGCATTTCATTGTCCGTAAAATTTTACTTCCAAAGTAAAAAGGAAGCTGTAAACTAACATTGACTTCTACTTAATTATACATACTAAAGAACTGAGGGGAAAACGTTCTGATGATTGCAATTTACTTCGAAATGAATAAAAAAATGAGGATCAATGGGTAAATAGATGAATAGATATGGATAAAGCAAGAATAGTAAAATGTTAATGGTAGAATTTACATGGTGGGCATTCACTATAATATCCTTCCAACTTTGTTATATGTTTGAAATTCTCATAATAACATGTTGAGAAAAAAATAAAACCTCAGTGCTCTCAGCTGTGTAAAAATATATAACACAAGTGTGATATCATTTAGCTACCAATCTGTCAAGGGAAGAAATTGAAAAAAAAAATTATACCAAATGGCAAAAAAAAAAAAAAAAAGAAAAAAGAAACAGTTATGCTCTGTCTTAATTTTGTGAAATAATTAGATTGGTCATCTTCTATTGGCCATAATGTTTCTAGAAATATGCTGGTCATAGCCTGTGACTCTTTGTTTACTTAAATACAGACGTTGGGACATTTTGCTGTTGCTATTCCACAGCTGTTACTTAAAAAAAAGCAAAAAAAAAAAACACTTTTCACTATCTCATATTTGCATTTGCACATTTGTATATTGAGTACCACTACCAGGAAGAAGACTTTTTTCCTATGGTTTTGTAAATAAGCAAGACAAAATGACTCCTTTTTCTCTACTGCACATTTTCCAGGATGCACAGCCTATAACTGTTGTTTCGTTCCCTTACTAATTCCGAGGCTTGCTAATCTGTGCACCCTATGGAGCAAAAAGATGCATTATATTTCCTTCAGTCATGCCTCTTCTAAGGGCAAGTATTTGATTTTCTACTCTTCTAATCCAGAAGTTTCCAAACTCTCAGTCCAAAGAGTAGAGATTGTCCATGATGAATTTTTCATCAGTCTATTGCAAAATGAACAAGACACCAATATAGTGAATTGTTCACAAAGTAATTCTATTCAATTTAAAAGATTCTTATATATTCTGAGAGTATACCTGCTCCCAGTTTTTGTTATTATTCGTCTGTTTTGAAAAGCAGTTAGCAGTATTCCTTTGATGAAGGAGGGAATGATATGTCCTTTATCCTTCCCCAGCAAAAAAAAAAAAAATATTGTCAATCTTATGCTAATTCTACAGTTTCTATTCTGCTTGTTTGTGTGTTGCCTTTTTAAAGCTAGTATGAGACCATGAAAATGTAAGTCACAGACCTCCTACTCCAGGCACCCTAACTGACAAGGGCCCCAGTTGCTGTGCTCTGAAATCCACAGCCATGTTGTACCATGGCCACTCTTCCCATAGCTACTTCCAGCCAATGTAAGGGCTGCAGGACATGCCTCCGACAGCTGACTTTGGCTTGCAGACTCCCCAATACCCTTGCCAAACATTCCTTAGACTGCTCAGCAGTCTGGAATGCTTCCACCCAAGCTTCCCCACTTCTCTCCTTTACTCAAACTTGCACTGTGCTCTGCCAGCTCTTCCAAATTTAACCAGCTCCCTGCCCATTTTCTCTGACAGGTGTTTTCTCCCAGTAGAATCTCTGAAGTTCAACCCTACCTTGGCATCTGCTTTTCTCAGTGCTCAGCTATAAACCTGGCAGGAGATACCTAAGTGTTCCAACCAATGCCCTAATAACATTTCTCAAACCCTACCAGGAGGTCTGGCTGGGCCCCACCCAAGAGATTTTGTTTCTGAATTTGAATTTCTATGTCTAAGAAGTTCCCGGGTGATTCTGCTGCTGCTGATCTGGGACCACCTATCTGACTTTCCCTCTCCTTGACCTCAGGACAAAAGGATGAAAAGGGATCTCACCAATCACATCTGCCAGGCCTCTAAAAATATGGTTTTCAAACTGTGTCCTAGGGAAATCTGATGAGAGTTTCTGCTATAGGAGGAAAGGTGATGCTTAGAAGGTAAGGGTCCAGCTCTTCTCCACTTTAACTATAGAAATCTGCAGTTATCAGTTTCATATTTTGACATCTCCATTCATAAAAGAGCTCTAACGATGAGAAAAAAATATTTGAAAACGATTTCTTTAACAGTCTTCAGCCAAGCCTCTGCCTCTAAGATCAACGACAGTGCTGGCAACCCCTTGTGGCCTTCCCTGGCCACCCAGGCTACACTGGCGGATAGCTACACATTCCACAGCCTTGGGTTATGGTCTCATTCTGACTTTCATCCATGTAGATCTGCAATAACACTCAGTTCTCCAGGAGGCTTCTGATCTCCTTGAGTCACATGTGTTCTGCCTCTCAGCCCACTGGAGGGACTTTTTATCCTTTTGCTGAAATGAAATAGTTTCTAAGCAAACTATATCTAAGAAGCCTTTCCTCTGGGAAAGGCAGACCCCTTTCTCTATCTTCTTCCTCTATTGCCTTTTAAACACCTGCTTTCCCCCTCTTCTTTGACATCTGCAAGGCAAAAGATGAAATAGGCAGAGTTATTAACCCAGAGCTGCAAAGCTGTGACTATAATTCAACCTTTAGGCTGTTGCTGTACCAGCTGATTATACCACTTTTAATTCTTTGAAACCCATTTCTGTGCTGCCACTACAGTCGGGTTGTTCAAAAAGCTGAATATAAAAAGTGAAATAAATTGAGAGGCTTATCTTTCTCTATATAAAATACAAGGACCCCCTGTTTACTATTCCATACTAATTGATAAATGTCAAACATGAGCAATAGTGAATTTTAAGACTGATTAGTCACAGCTCAGCAATACTATTTAATTTTCATAACATGAAAGACATATTATATAAGACTTATAATTATTCAAGTATCAGTGATTCAATTTGAGGATAACCTAAGAAATTTATAATTTCTCTTCCTCTTTTACCAGTCTATCTATGGCCATTTATTGAACCGATAAAACTTCTGTAATTAAAAGGTGAAAAAAGAAGCGCTAACATTTATTTTCACTATTTATTAGAAGTTCTGAAAAAGAATTTAGTGGAAAGAAGCAACTAAACAACTTCCACACTTCAAATTAACTAGTAATTTGTCATCCTCTCTTCATTATTCTAAAATATTAAGAACTATCTTCTAGTGGTTAGAATACTGAACTTGTTCCTAGTAAAAAAGTACTAGTGGTAAGAAATTAAATCAGACAAGTTGTAAATAGAAACAAAAGCAACAATAATAGGATTTCAGAGTCTTAGTCCCCTTTTTTAAAAAGCAGAACAATTTAAACTTTTTTTTTATGTTGGAGGTAGTACGGATTGCTTGAGTACATACGAGGTAGGTAATCCAAAGAATATACCTCAAAACTTTCAAAACATCACCCGGTACTGCCTCCAACCCCACCTATATCTTGTTGAAGTATATTGAAGAACGTGCTCAGTGAGATAAGAACGGATGTGATAGGGGAAAATTCTGAACTGTGTGTGATTCAAAGGGTTGATTCTGAATCTCAGGTTCAGCCACTCAGTAGAACCTGGGTAAGCTATGTACTCTCTTTCTGCCTCTTCACATCAGATACGGAAATTTAACCCCCCAGGATGATAGTGAGGATTTAGTGGGATAATGTCTATAGGAGCAACTCCTGTGGTTCTTGGTAATACTAAGTGCTCAATTAATGCTGGCTAATTGAAGATAGAGCTGATTCAGAAACAGTCTGTCAGCAGCTCGAACTAAGAGAACCCCTTTCAAAATGGCCTACGTGTTTAGAAACAAAATTAAAAATAAAGATTAAAAGAATTTTGAGTTATAGAAAGGTTTGTTCTATGAAGAATCCCATTGAGAGAGAGTGAGAAAAAGAAAGGAAGAATGAACAAATGCATGAAGGAAGACAGAAAGAAGGGAAGAAAGAAAGGAAGGAGGGATAAAAGGAAGGGAGGAATGAAGGGGGAGGGTGGAAGGAAGAAAGGAAGGAAGGGGGAGAAGGGAAGGAGAGGAAAAAGGAAGTGAGGAAAGAAGAAAAGAAGGAAGGGAGTAATGACATAAAAAGACTATGAGTAAAAAGAGCTCATAGTAGTATACAGAAAAGGTTGCTAGAGTGCATAGAAAGGACAAACTGCCAGGGATTGGGGGAGATGACTACTGATTACCTAGGGAAGGTCTTCCTTTGTGCAGAGACGCACAGAGGACTTCAGTCTCAGGTGTAAGTGCAAGCTCATCAGATAGCTGTGATGTTGTGGGGAGGAGAGCAAGGAACTTATGAGACGGACAAAATAGTATGTGCAAAGCACATATAATTTTGTAAATTCACCATAAAGAACAAGAAAAAGAAACACTGCAGGCGAACAAAACTAGTCCATTTATAACAGTTGATATCAACTAGAGGAAAATGGGGAAACTTCACATGTACAAAGCTTTCAAATCAGGTGCTCACACGGAGTTCAATGAAAGTTCAAACTATGGTTGAAGCCTGGTGCTCCCAGACACGACCTCCGTGACCTTGGGTAGGTTTCTTCAGTACTCTCAGCCTCAGTTTTCTCAACCATAAAAACTTGGGGTTGGCTCAGCAGAAGATTAGAGTATGCTTCATCTCTATATTCTCTAGGACACAATGAAAAGCAAAGCTCAACTTCTATCTGCCCATTAATAATCAGATCAGTTAAGTATCTTGCTCTTAGTAAAAATTTTATGTATGTGTGTGTGTGTATATATATATATATCCATGTATATATTTTACAGCTTATTACTTTAGGGAAAAATAGACTGGATTAAGTCACACCTGGTTAAGGTGGAAGGGGGAGGGAGAGAGGGAAAGGAAAAGGAATTTGAAATGTCTGCAGAGCTCATTAGTGCCCTGATACCAAATGATTCAAGGATATCTTTGGCTTTGATTCAAACAGTTGTTCTGTTCTGAGGAGCATGACGACAATCTAAAGATCCACAGCTGGATTCTGGAAACTCTTGTCTGAGTCTTCTGTTATAAAAGTAACAGATTTGCTGTAGAGGTTGTATGACACAGGATGATTTCAGAATGAATCCTGTCAAAGCCAGGGGCCCAGAGGAACTGCTTTATGCAGTTAGGGTAGAAGTTGTGATTTGTTTTTAAGTTGCTCTGGTATTAAGGAAGCCTGAGCAAGCAGTTTGAGAGGTCATGGCTCAAGCTGAAACAAAAAGTCTCACACATTGTGATGGGATGCATTTGTGTTACTCCAGCCTCTTCCCTCACTCCCAGAGCTTCTTGGCCCACTCTCCAGACAATGCAGAGGATACATCCTTTCATCAAGGTGACTCACTTACACACTTTGCTTATATCCTCTGTTCTCTCATCCTATGGAACTCTGATGCTGTGATTGATGCTACCAATGACACCATTTGATTTGGAAATATGGAGACATGCAAGGTCTTTCTCAGACACACCCTTCGTTCTTCATTAATCTCCACATCATCAAATCTAAAGCCTGCAGGGACCTCTCACATCATCAATTTAGCTGATTATTCTTAAGGAAAAGTTAATACTTTAAACACCACAGTAATATGACCAGAATAAAACCATAAGTTTCTTTCAGGAGCATTACGGTATTCTTCCAAGGGCATTAAGGTTTTCCCCCAGATGCCTTCCCCCCTCCCCCATCCCCATTGCTCTTTAAACTAAAGATAATTCCCACTAAGGGAATCCAAGATTCATTCAATAAATGATTTCCACTACTTCCTCAGGATCTTCAATGACCATTTTATCCAAATGGTACCTGCCATCCTCTCAAGGCTTTCCACCCCAGCTCTTCATCTTTCCTTCCTGACCCCCATAAAGCTCTCTGGAATCATCTGACCATAATGAGTGGACCTGAGCCATCTGAGAACCAGTGAATGGCAAATTCTCAGCATGAATTTATCTCTTTTCATATATAGACTATAAGCCCTAAGGAATTTCTTCGTTGGGGAGGCAAAAGAAATATTGTCCCTGGTTCCAAACCAATAAATTTTCTTTTATTCCCCCCTGAATTTTCACAGGCAATTTTCTACACTAAAATTTGCATGCATGGTGTAAATTTTCAGGAGCTTTCCTCCTGGAAAGCCAATTTCTCATGCACCTTCCAACAAGCCCTGACCACATCCTGACCAAAGCTAAGCACTGTGTAATGCTAAGCAGACCTGGGTCTACAGGAAATAAGATGACACTTTCAGGACTGCTGTCAACACTCATCTGGCACCTGGCCTTCCATTCGTACCTTCACTGCAATTAGCCAGGAGTGAGGTTTAGAGGTAGGTGGACAGCTTCTGACCCCTAAAGCAAAGGAGAAAAGTCACTTGATTGCTATTTTGCAAATACTTTGCCAAGGTTGACCATTGTCCGAAACTATTTCATTCCTATAAGTGTTGCTTACATAACCCTTTTCTCCTGAGATACTTGAGCACCATTTTACACATTCCTACATAATCCCAGAGAATTCTAGAATACCACATATTCATACTTTACTTTTAAGAAACTCATGCCTGATAAAAGCATTTCTGAGGGCAGAAAAGTATCTGGGTATAATTCCTGATATATTTAGCAAAGGTTTAAGTCAGATGCAAGACAAAAGATTGTATTCATTTACATATTTATTCAATAAACATTTTTCTTGAGCATCTATTCTTTTCAAAATAGTGTGGTAAATGCAGCAGTTGGTATGAAGATAGAAGAGGCAGCTTCTCCCCTCACCGAATTAACAGTTGCGCATCGCATCCATGCACACATGCATATAGAAAGTTTAGATTCTAGTATTTTGAAATAGGAATATATTTGCACGCATTTCTGAAGTATGGAAATCATTAGAAATGGGATCCAAAACTATAATTTTCACTTGAGATCACATTGTCTCATAATTTTCTCGTAACGCATTATATAGTCAGAGGGAGAAAAATTTAATAAAATAGATTTATAATTAAATACCTATTCTCACCTAGACAGTGATTCTCAAAACTTTCATTTTTATTTTATCATAATTAATATTAAAGCACTGGGGGTGTTATTATTTAAAAAGCAGTTAACACTTCCAGATAATTAAAAATGTGACAACTTAAACTATGCAAAACAAAAACAAAATGCAATTAATTTTCAAAGGCCTTTTATAAAGCCATTGTAGGTCAAATTACAGACTGAAAGGGCATAAGGGCATTCATGAAGTGTTCTGAGCATTAACCTGCTTTTATAGTTGAGGAAACTGAGGCCCAAAAGGAAAATGGTGCATTCCTAAAAGCTTTTGGATTTTGCTCAGGGGAGATGTTCCCTCTACTTTATTCTGGCTTGCTTACTCTGACTTGAGGCATAATTCTAATTAGTTTGGTTATCTGATTCTTCAACCCAAACGAGATCAGAGAAAGCAAATCAGCCATAATAAAAGCTGCAAAGTCAAAGAATTAATAGTGAAGGAAATTGGGGTAAACAACATTGAAAACATCACAAAATAAGTACATCACCGTCATCACAAAATGTACAGAAGTGTGGTGACATTTAGTATATCGGCAGTAACTCTAGATGCATGAATAGCCCATAAAGGTTTAACTGCATTTCAGGCTACCCTGCTTCATTCTCCACCTCCCTCCCTAAATTCTATCCACATGGTTCTGTCAGCTCTGCACATTTGCCCAGTTCTTTTCCACCTCAAGGGTTTGCTCATACAGTTACCCCACTTGGAACTCTTTTCTTCCCATTCTTCACTGGGTGAGTTCCTTTTTATTTAATACTCAGCTCATGCAGTAACTAGTTATTGGATGGACCCTCAGTAAATATGCATTGAATATATAAGTGAATGACTAAATATCCATAATGATGATCTTGTATCCTTCAGAAAAGATTATCTTTAGCATATTCTAACTAAAAATCAAAGAATAAAATATATATAATTTGTCCACCATTTTATACATTTCTGTCACAATTTAAGGTTACCTAGAAAAATTCCTAATTTCTAGAATGTAATGCAATCATGGCAGAGCTACTTCCTGAATACAGTATTTTCTCTTGAAATCCACATTTCCCTTCTGATGCAAACAAGGTTTTATAACAATGTGACTTTTGTGGAGGCAAAACACAAATCATCAACCTGGATACCACACTTCATATTCTGATGGGTGAATAACTGGCATAAATTTCTGCCTATCATCTTTTCCAACTTATTGAATTGAAATAAAGTAGAAACCTCATCCAGGTCAGGATTGGAGATTTAATAAACGTTTTTTATGTTTAGGATAGACCACAGATCAAAGGGACAGGTGGTCCTATTGTTTGGTATAATGTAAATCTCAACTACCAATGGCTTAATTCAAAGGTCACTTTTTATGATCCTTTGACACTCAGATGATAGAAATTTAAGCCCACATTTGTATCTTCTCAATGATCTGTCAATCTAAATTGCTCAGTTCACAAGTCTAAAGACGATTCCTCTCTGCCCAGCTGTGCCAAGTCAACCTGGAATGGGAAACATTGAGTTCTGACACCCTTAAGAGCTACCAAGATTTTATGATGGAAATGAAGCTGACAGTTCTGTCAGGGATGTGAGAAGCAGAATCAGATCCAGCTCACTCCTGCGGAGATGTGCTGGCTCCACAAAGCTGAAGATAATAAAAGCAAATTTTGTTGGTAAAATGAGCAGATATAACTCATAGACACATGGGAAGAGATATTGAGTCAGAGAAGATGACATTTCACATATCATTGATGGGGTGAACAATGCCTTTGCCAAAGGTTCAGCAACCACTGGAGGAGAAGAGGCTTAAGAGTCTCCTTCAGAATCTGTAGCTCATTAGAATTTAAAATGCCTTCTCCCTGCCTAAATCTCCTCTCCCTTATTTGGTACTTTAGATAATGGAATTACAGGCCTTTGTCCAGCATATGTCCTGCAATAAAGCTTTTAATGATTCAAAGTCTCATTCTTCACATAAATTAAGCACTTGAATTATTTTTGTCATCATGGGCCAATACATATATTATCTACACTCTTTGAAATAACCCTAGCTAGGTATTATCATCTCTGTTTCACAGATGAGGAAACCGAGGTTCAAAGTCAAGAATTAACTTTCTCAAGGTCACACAGCTAGTTAAGCAGCAGGAACAAGGATTCAATCCCATATCTTTCAGAATTATGCTACCTTCTTGCCCTCCACTATTGTGGATAGATGCCCCGCATTCTCACTGAGCAAGTCATTAAATGTTTTTTGATTAAAGGAAGATATTTCCATTTCATAAAATGTAAATTAATCTTTACAAACTTATGCAAAATATTCCCATAATCTTGACTTCAGTATGTATAACTTTGCATGAGAATATGTCCTGGGTTCCCCAAGTGCCCTAACATCTCTACGACATCATACATCGTTTTCCAGCCAGATGTCTGGACAAGCCAAGCCTTGTGGTGACACTCCACAAAGGAGACACAGATGGCTGCTTCCTGAACCTAAGTGGGTTTGGAAGCTCTGTCTCAGGAAGGCAGTAAACCTCTGGCAGCGGAGGAGCAAATTCTCTTTAAAGCTGCTTTTGCAGCAATCACTGAAAGAGATTTTCATTTTCTATATGTTTTGTTCAAGAAAGATATTTTAGGGAAGGAGAGAATCCATTAAAAGAACCTTATGAGTCTCATATTTTTGCTTTGTCTCCTGTCCTTGCAGTGTAATATATCCAGAAAGCAGATAAATTATCCAATTGATTTTATACGTTATGCTTACTGAGCCTGGGAATGGTGAATTTAAAAATTAAGAAACGTAGTCCAACAACAAAAAATATCCATATGTCTAACTTTCCCCTGAATCAAATGCTTGTTTGTCCACTATAGCCACAGAGATATGGTTTTTCTGCCTGGTGAAATAAAAGAAATACAGAATTTAAATTCTTACTTTGCCACTTATACTTTCTCAGAAACTATGTTGTCATTTGCAAAGTGGAGATAAAATACCTATTTCAGAAAATTAGATTGAGGATAACAAAATCCACTAAGCCTTATATTACCCAGTGTCTTTTTATACCATGAAAGGGATTCCACTGAACAGCAATGGTCTCTGTAGCTTAAAAAAAGTTCTAGTGCGGCAGACTTCAAAATTTCTTTTGTTATTTTAAATTTGGACCATGTCTTTCCCCCCCCAGATATTACCTAGGTTGAGAGCCTGGTCTAAAAAATACATAAAATTTGGAGAAGGCTACTGGCAGCTGTGGTGGCCACTGTGCTCCAGTACCAGGTGAGAAGCAGACCTAGGGATGTGACAGAATGTTAGCCAAAAAGGAAGAACCTGTGAGAATGACTTTGAAAGCAAAACAGACTTATGGTGGATTAGTGTCTCCTGAGTCACTTCCTTGAGGGCCCTCACCTTAAGGTCAGTTGGACAAAAGGCCCAAGGACAGGAAGGAGGAAGTACGATGCTCATATTTAAATGCCCAGAGTGCAGAAGGAAAACCCTATTCATGTTGCATTAACATTTTCAGTAACTTTTCAGATGATATCTCAGTATATAATGATTACAGTGTGGTTAGGAAATGAGCAGTAATGAACAGTGTTGAATCATTTCATCTTCTAAGGAAAAAAGTCAAGAACAAAGTCTAATGATTATCCTTAGCAAGTAAAATATTGCAGACCACAAAATGGCTTGCCATTCTAATCCATTTCAAGCATAAACAAAACATACTTGCATGCACACACACACACACACACACACACACACACCCCTATACGGAAATCATAGTAGAAAACTGAAAGAGTTAATTTAGGCCTTGGAAAAACCCATTTTAAGCACTGGTTCAAACGCTCTTAAATAGCAGAAAAATCAATACACTTTTATCAGACTTCAGTGTTTATAGAAGCAATACAAAACAGGATTTTGTTAAATGTATATATTATGCCAGATCAAACTGTAAGTTAAAACATCTGTGTCCAAGTTAATCTCAGATACACCATGGAGATTATTTGAATTGTGTGTTTCCTTTTGTGAACTTTTTAGATGTGGCTTTGTGGGGGCCAGGAGGGGGAATAATTTTCTTAAGCTTTTAGTTGCCTGCAATGGTGCCAACAGTTGAACATAATGGCAACATTTTTTTTAAGTTACCCAGATGAATAACAAAAAAAGAAAGAAAACCCCTTTAGTAATTTCAAAATAGTGCTGTATAGGGAATCTTAAAAAATAAATTATAGACACATAAATATAAGTATGTGGATCTAAGATTGCTATAGGCTATCCATGACATAAAATTTCTAATTAAAACCATTTTTATGAGCAATAATCACATCCTGAAAAAGCATACACAACTTGCTAGTGAATTATACCACTTCCTGGATGAAACGAACCTTAAAACATAAGCGAATATAATGTCCTTGGTTTACCAGGCACTGATGTTTTTAACACAATAAAGGTTTTAAAAGTCTTATGGAAAGTCTTTGCTTCTTGTTTGTAGGAGACAAGAAAACAAGAACTGAAGTTGATGGAAGCTTTCTTTTTTTAGATCTGTTTTTAAGGGATCAGACATCTGTAAATCAAATCCATTTTGATTGAAACAATAAATTTGATTCAATTCTGAAATTTCATTTCAAAAGTGTAAGAGAGAAATTCATGGGACCCCTCAAAGTAAATGACAAGCCTGGTCTCTGAAATATGTCAGGAACACATTAACACCATGTAAAAATAACAGCGGAGCCAAACCAAGTCACAACGGCCAAATGTCCCGAAAACAGGGCTCAAGAAAGGAGCTTATGGATCTAATAATAGTTGTATCTTCGATAAGCAACTGGGGCTTCTTTTGATTGAATCCCCTTAACAAATAATATAGGTGTGGTAATGCTATTTCCTCTTTTTTTATTTTTTTATATGCTAGGCAAGAGACATGAACCCCAGATTTAGATGACTGCATTAGATATGCTCCATGTGGAGGAAAGTCATTCATCAATCTACATTCATTGAATACACATTATGGCCAGGCACGTTCTATGTGCTAGGAATATAACTATGACCAAAGCAAAACACTTGCCTTTATGGAGCTTATGTTCTAGTGGCTTGGGATGGCCACAAAAAAAACAAATATATAACATGTCACGTGTTGACAGGCACTATGAAGAAAATGGAGCAAGGAAAGAGTACAGAGAATAAAGGAGAAGTGCCATTTTAAATAGGGTCATCAGGGAAAGCTCTCAAAGAGGTGATATCTGAGCAGAGCCCTGAATAAAATGAGGAAATGAGCCCCATGGATAGCTGCAGAAAGTACTCCATATAGATGGTATGAAAAATATAAGAATCCTGAAGCATTAGCTTGCTTAGTGAGCTAGAGTAATATCAAAGGGGATCAGCAGGACCAGGGCAGAGGGAAAAGTTGGATAGAGGTAGGAAATGCGATCAGAGAGGAAACAAGGGCCAAATCATATATGCCCTAGGAATTCCTGCTGACTGTGATGGGAAGCCATTGGAGGGTCTGAACAGGAGAGGGGCAGGATCTTCATAGTGTCCAAAGACAAGGACAGGTCAAATCAGCTTCCAACCAAACAAGAACGTGAAACTTAAAGTAGTACCTAGCATGCAACTGATGCTCAATAAATATCTGTTGAAGGTAAGAGGGAATGCATATAAGATATGATGGTGATAGCCTAGACCCCCAAATAACATATCCACCATTAGATCTTTATTTCTCTAATTAAAACCATGTTCCCTTTTACATTGTAGAACATGTCTGTGAAGGATACCACATTTAGCCACTTTGCCACCAATGTGTTTCATTACTTAGTTGATGAATAGATTCTGTCCCATGTAAATTTAGGTGGAAAGCAGGTTTCCTAAGTGTCTGGGAAAAGAGTTTTAGGGGGTATATTTGATTCTTAAGACCAGAATTGAGGAAATGCTACCAAATAAGGAAATGGGAAGCTAACAGTGGCGAATTCTGCCTATTTCTCATCTGTCCAAAGACCCATCTTGGTTATGATACTTGCCACATCTATGACATATTTCCAGTGCCAAAGTGACTTCTCTTCAGAATGTAGTTTTTTTCTTGGGTTTGGTTATCAGTCTAGAATTATCATCATTCCTGGGGTACAGGAAATTGAATCTGGTTCTATTTATGAAAGAACATAGTTGATAAATGCTTTTTACCTAACCAGATTAATATTGGGCCAATGTAGGTTGGAAAATTATCATCATTCTAAATATACAAAATTGGTGCCCTGGCCATATAAAAAACTACGTCTCTCAGAGTACCGAGTTTACTAGTAGAAAGGAAAATTTGCCATTAGGGAGATCTGATTCCTTCTACCCTTAGGCACAGGAAGTGAGACCTTGTCCATCAGATGAGAGGGCATATTGACAAGTGTCATTGACCTAGGGCTTAGTAATATTAAGCCCCTTTTAGGTTATGCAATATCTTCATTCTCAAGATAGTAAGTAGTGGTCTAAATGAATGGACATACCTCTAGCAGGAAAATAATTTGAGATCCCGATTCATGGCTTAAGGCAAGTAAACAGAATAAACTGAAATGAATTCCTAAAGCTTTCCTCCCTTTCCCCTATCATACATAAGTAGATGTTCTTTTATTTCGAAGTAACTTTTGTTTGATTATAAAAGTTACACAAGGCTTATTGTTTGAGACTTTGTACATTTTTAATAAGTTACCTATAATTCAAACAGCACAGAGAGAAAAAATATTAACACTCTCATATGTTTCCTTTGAGTGTTTTATTCTCTGCACATACATATCCATGTATTTATGTATTCATTCTTCTATTCCTTGCCTTGCCCTACAAAGGACTTGGAGTGACCATTCTAACATTTGGACATTTGTTAATGCTTTTAAATGCCACTCATAAAACAGAGTAGGACCCATGTCTTATAGGCAAAACTTCTGATTGATGACATTATACTGGGCCTGAGTTCAAGGAATTTCTTTATAAAAATCTGTGGAATAGGTTACCATACAGACAAATGGACTATTAACAAGCCCTACTTTCTACATCAATTCACTAACTCAAGGGTCAGAAAACTACAGCTCTGGGATCAAATTCAGCTTCACTTGTTTTTGTAAATAAATATTTATTAGAACACAGCCACACCCATTTGTTTTTATATTACCTATGGCTGCTTTTGCACTCCAAGGGCAGAGTTCAGTGGCTGCAACAGAGTTTGTATGGGCTATAAAGCCTAAAATATTTGCTATATGGCTGCCCTTTCCTAAAAAAGTTTGCTGATCCCTGCTTTAACTCATGGAAGATAAATACCATGTATCCAACCAAATACCATCCTTTATCTTTTCCCTCCTTTATCTTGGCTTGGTTAGGTTTCAAATTGTCATATTAGGAGTTTCCAAACCCATGTGTCCACATTAAAGTGCTGTGGGATAAGAGACACAGTAGGTACAAGTAACCTAATGGAAACTGTTCTGATTGAAGCAATATGCTAGAAGAGCTCTCAAGTATATCCAGGGTCCTGCTGTGAATTCTCAAGGACTGATACCTTCATGTTTGTCTCCTCGGCATCCCTGAGGGACCACCTTTTATTGGCTCTATCTACCAGCAGCTGTCCACAGTTTGTTTTTTGGATCATGTTCTAAAGTAATTGCCTGTTCTTTCATTATCAAAATTGATTCTATAGAGGAAGCTCTGCTTCTTCTTAGAATGTAGAAAGCTAAAAGAGGACCCCACCCTAACAATGAAAAAAAGTCAAATAATCAACAAAAGACTGACTTTTCTAGAACATACTGAAGAGTTGACATAGAAAGACAACCAGGTGAATGAAACCCCAAAGATCTACAAGCCCCACTGAGGAGAGACAGACACCTGAACTATTTCCCCTTTGGTAAAGCATGGGAAGAGGCATCTGCCATAAAAGCTAGCAGAAAGACAATTTCATCTGAAATTTTAACATATCTTAGCATCCAGGATGGGGCAGCATGACAATTTAAAATAACTGGAAGCCAGGACCCAAGAGGAGTCTGTACTCACCCACTAGCTCTTCTCCCTGGTCACCGTAGGCCCATGAGAAAGAAAGTCCCAGGATAGGAGACAGGAGACAGCCCCCTTAGAAGACATGCATGCCATAGTGATCTGTACTGCTGGGGACAGGCCTTACACTCGGCTCACCTCCCTGGACTCCCTTCCGAGGAATGAAAAGCCAATCAACTAGGAGAGAGGCAGGAAACCCTCCAGCTATCTGGGCCCAGGCAAAGATTCACACTTGGGGCAATATGTCCTGGGGCAATTCAATACACCCAAGCAGATTTCATTTTGCTCCTCTCGAAACCTCTAAGGCATTCTCTAATTTAGCTACATTCCCTATATGCACACACACCGCACACCACAAACTTCGGAGTTCATCACGACGCCTTCTCTCTGACTCCTTGTTCCTTATAGTGCAATTGGTTTTTCTTCCTAAATACCCCTCAGGCCTAAAAGGGAAGCTTTTTAATTCCCACTGCCACTATTTAGTTCAGATCCTCACCAGCCTTTCTGAGACTATTAAAACTGCTTCCTAATTAATACCTGTCAGTCTTTCCACATTCCCCTCAGGCCGCATTGATCAATCTCTGCCCCTTCTTAAAATTCTTCAGTCTCTCCAGATCTCCCAAGATGAGATCCTAACTCCTCAGCCTGGCAGGAAGCACCCCCACCTACCTTTGCAAAGACATTCTCTACCCGGGCCATTGTGAATGAGTGGCCAGATTGAAGGAATTGCCATCCTGCACACATCCCTTACCTTTTTAAAACTCAGGGTCATGTGCTCATCCTAGAATGTCCTTTCTTGCCTTTTATATCTGGTATGCTTGCATTGGCCATTAAGTCTCAGCTTAACCATCTCATCTGTGAAATCTTCCCTGAGCCCTATTGTGTCACACACACACACACACACATACACCTTTAAACATGCCTCTATCATGGCATATTTGGTATAGAATTATAATTATTTTGTCTATAAGCTTATCTCCCCTGCTAGGCTGTGATGCTCTCCTGGTAAGACTATTGAAGCTGCTATGTCCTATTCCTATTTGTAACTTCTGACCCAAATATAATGCCTGGCACATAATAGATGTTCAATATGTTAGTTGACTAAAAAAGCATAGACATAACTTTTTTCCACATCTCGGTTTCAATCAGTAGTTAAAATCACTAGCACTACCAAGGAGATACAGTCCAGTTCTCCAACTTGTGGTGAATAATCTTCCTCTGTCTCTACTTATTAGCTTGACAGAAGTTGAAGGAATGGGAGCTGAATTTTCTCGTTCCATTTAGAGAAGGGAACACCTTGACGGGAGGCTTTTATAGGTGGGCTTTATCAGCCCTGCCTTTGGTGCAGGTGGCTGTGCTTCATCACGGCATCATGGTCAGAATTCCATAGCAAGCTGCTTTTACTTACCAAGTTAAAAAGCCTCATCTCAAGGTCTTACCCATTTGTGAGTAATTTCTGAAGGATATATGTGCAGTGGGAGCATTCCTACTGAGCCCAAACACTTTAAAGAAAGAACAATGTGGTGATACTCACCATTGATTTTCAAATGTTGCATATTTGTTTCAACAAATTTCAAAACATTTCCCAAGGGATTTTAAAGAAAGTCACCAAGTATGTTTAACAAAACAACATATGGAATGCTAATTTTGTTGTGATGCTATACTCTAATACAGCAAGAAACAGATTTTTCAAAAAATCAGCAGATTTGCAAACACTAATTAAGAAACTGAAAACTATCAAGGTCAATTTAAAAATCCATTTGAAAACAAATATTTCGAGTCTTGTTAGTTCTAGTAATTTCCCACCAGGGATTCACTGCACATCAACAAACTTCTACCATGCAAGTTTCACAATGAAGGTAAATAAATAATGGTATACTTTCGATTTTCAATAGAAAGCCAAACAGTGGAGTTTGGAGGGTTTGGCAGAAATAACCAATTTGTCTCTATCAGTCTACTCTCTACTCAGGAATCTAAGGTCCTCTGGGTATAGGATTTCCACTTAACTTAAGATATATCACCCTTAAGAGACCTTCCAGGAGTTCTGTGCTTGCCATATGAAAGTCTGCTCTGATATTAACCCTGTGTGAGGATGATTCTCTGTATTGTGCGGAAAGAACAAGTAACCCCAAGAAATTAGTTTTACAAGTTACACTGAGTGACATCTTTTGCCCCATGACCATTCATCCTTCTGTTTCTCTGTTCATGGCCATTCATTGTCTGCAATGTCTTCCCCTCAAAAACTGGCAGAGTGGAGGGGTATTGTGTGTGTGCCGCTTTCCAAATGCTCAGATGATCAAACAATGGATGCAGAGTAAGCTCTCACTCACAGGGTCAACCTAGTTGTCTGCTCAGACCCACCACCTCTCAAGTCATAGCCATCCATTCCCATGCACAGAGGATGGGGAGAGGTATTATATTTACATTGTCCAAAAACAGACCCACCAGTAACATCAAGATGTTAAAGCAGGACAATCACAGCAATCCATCCTTTCACCTAAGGACTTTAGGCTGACAACAGAAGAAATGCTGATTTGAATCCAAATAGCAAAGGCTAAAGTATAGCATTACATATCCAGGGACAAAACTTGCTTTATTAAATAGTTTGGCATATAATTGATTTGTCTCTTTATGCCTTGGCTTGTTCCAGAAAGGACTTAACATGGTTTTGTTTGAAATAACTGCGAGACTGCCCAAAGTTTGGAAATTTGTTGTTAAATGGAACTTGACCTTCTGCTGTAATTGTATTCCTTTGGATAATATTTGATGTAAATAACGTATATTTGAATGTGTTAGTTCTTTGTTCCACAGACCTACAATACTGGGCTGCTCAGATAATGACTAAAAAGTCTTTAAGATAATGATACAGAAGCACAGAAAGCAAAGATGCACAGGTATGCCTGAGTGAATGATACTGATGTTGGTCAAACTTGCCACTTGATTCCTTGAAGAATACTATGTCACAAACAAATGCACTTTCTCTCCTCATTCCCCCTTCCATAACATTTCAGCATTTATGACCCCCCAAAATGAAGAGAATCTGGGGCTATGGAATGGGAAGGATAATCTTAACAAATGAGTGAATCTGTCAAATATGATTTACCTGTACTCCTAGGGCTTCTGAGACACAAATGGAAGACACAGCAATGAACACAAAACATTGAAAGTTTTAAAACATTATTTATTGCTAAGTCTAAAACACTCAAATGCTACAGCTCAATGAGTGCCAAATCAAAATTAGAGTTTTGTGGGGTTTTAAAAGTTTCTCTTCAGAGGATCATTTCAGCTCTATGGAGAGGTGTGATATGTAAGAAGATGGAGCATCTGGCTGGAGACCAATTTGCCTATGAGCCCAAACCAAGTGAACCCATATGGATAGCTTTCATAAAATCATAAATGGTAAAGCTGAAGAACACTCGAGGCTCAGACTGCTTTTTGGCAGCAATAATTAAATTGAACTCACTGCACTCATGGGATTACTGAAATCCCATTTACTGACTAAACCTAAAAGTCTTCAAATTATCTGATTATTCCCCTATTTATTCATGTTTATCTATAAGGTTTTTTATTTGTCTGCTTTTAATTGGACCTTTACAGATTCACAGTTATTCCACCACTCTATTTAAATGCCCACAGGTAACTCAAAAGTAGTCACCTCCTGAGATAGGAAAGAATCATTAGTGAAACAGATATCAAAGTCTAAGAAATAGATTATGAATAGCAAAATGCAAGACTAGAATTAATGCAAGTGTTTGTTAATTTATTTACAGACACTTACCTAGCACCGATACTATGCCAGGAACTATTCTAACTGCTTTACAAATCTTAATCTATTGAATCCTAACAATCATACGATGTACTACTTTAATCCCATTTTATGGATAAAGAAACTAAAGCAAAAAGAAGCTTAAACATCTTGCCCAAGATCACATAGCTGTTTAGTGACAGAACTGGGATTTCAACCCAGGCATCCGGCTCCAACCTCCACATTCCTAACACTGTGCAACCATTCATCCTGATGGGGACTGAATTATGTCCCTCATAAAGACCTGCTCAAGGCTCAATTCACATTTCTGTGGGTGTGAATCCATTTGTAAACAGGACCTGGGAAGATGTTATTATTATCCAGGTGTGACCTTATTTGTGATGGAGGTAAAGATGCAAGCCAAGGAAAGCCAAGGATCATATTACGGCAAGCCAGCACAAAAACAATGCAGACTCCAGGAGAAAGCATGGCCTGCTGAGTTTGCTGATTTTGAACTTTCAGCCTCCAAACCTGTAAGCTAATAAATTTGTGTTGTCTAAGCCAATGAGTGTGTGCTATTTGTCATAGCAGCCCTAACAAACTGAAACCCATTCATTCAACAAACATTGACACAACACCTGTCAGATCCCTAGAAGCATAGATTTTTTTTTAGTTTTTTTTTATTGTATAATATAACATATATACAAAGCAAAGAAAGAAAAAAAGCAATAATTTTCAAAGCACTCTTCAATAAGTATTTATAGGACAGATCCCAGAGTTTGTCATGGGCTACCATTCCATCGTCTCAGATTTTTCCTTCTAGCTGCTCCAGAACATTGGAGGCTAGAAGGAATAAATATTTTTTGTATCATCATAATAGACTTTTTTTTGCAAAAAATAGCATATGTACAAAAAAGCAATAAATTTCAAAGCACAGTGCAACAATTAGTTGTAGAACAGATCTCAGAGTTTGATATGGGTTACAATTCCTCAATTTTAGGTTTTTACTTCTAGCTGCTCTAAGATACTGGAGACTAAAAAAAATATCAATATATTGACTCAGCAATCATATTCATTTGTTAAACCCTACCTTCTCTGTATAACTCCACCATGACTTTTGGTCTTTCTCCCAGTCTTTAGGAGTATTTGGGCTATACCTATTCTAACTTTTTCATGTTGAAATGGGCTGTCAATAACGTGGGGGTAGGAACTAGCTGATATTCTGGAGAGAATGGACCCTCTAGGTTTCAGGATTTATCTGGTCCTGGGACCCAGCTGGAGGTCTTAGGTTTCTGGAAAGTTATCCTAGTGCATGGAATCTTTGCAGAATCTTATATATATGGCTCTAGGTGTCCTTTAGGATTGGCTGGAGTGGTTTTGGTTGGGGTTTGGCAAGTTATGATAGGTAGCAATGTCTAACTGAAGCTTTTGTATGAGTGACTTCCAGAGTAGCTTCTCCACTCTTTTTGAACTCTCTCAGCCCCTGATGCCTTATTAGTTACACATGGTTGATCCCACAGTGCCAGGGCCAGACTCATCCCTGGGAGTCATCTCCCATGCCTTCAGGGAGATTTTCACCCCTGAATGTTATGTCCCAGGTGCGGGGAGGGCAATGGTTTCACTTGCAGAATTGGGCTTAGAGAGAGTGAGCCCACATTTGATCAACAAAAGAGGTCCTCTGGAAGTAACTCTAAGGCAAGAATTAGGCATACCTAGAGGTAGGCTAAACTTCTCTGCTACATACATGGGCTTCACAAGAGCAAACCTCAAGATCAAGGGCTTGGCCTATTAATTTGGATGTCCTTAATATTTGACACAGTATCAAGGGCTTCCTCAGTGGTAAAATTCAATATTTCCATATTTTTTTCTCCCATCCCTCAAGGGACACTGTTAATACTTTTTGATTATCTGTTTAATATATTCTAGGATGTATCCAGGCATTACATTAGGCTATACAGGGTTAAAGGCTGTCATTCTTATTCTGGGCTCCCTGTGTTTCAATTGTTCAAATGAACTATCCAGACAGGTTGAGATTACATGCTGTGCTGGTTTGAAAGGAAGTATGCCCCCTAAGAAAAGCCATGTTTTAATATAAATCCCATTTCATAAAGGTAGAATAATCTCAACTCAATGCTGTATGTTTGAAACTAATGAGATCATCTCCCTGGTTGATGTGATTTAGTTAACAATGATTGTTAAACTGGATTAGGGGATGACATGTATCCACCCATTTGAGTGGGTTTTGATTAGTTTCTGAAGTCCTATACAAGAGGAAACATTTTGGAGAATGAGAGATTCAGAGGGAGCAGAGAATGCTGCAGCACCACGAAGCAGAGAGTCCACCAGCCAGCGACCTTTGGAGATAAAGAAGGAAGACGACTCCCGGGGAGCTTCACGAGACAGGAAGCCAGGAGAAGACGCTAGCAGATGACACCGTGTTCACCATGTGCCCTTCCAGCTGAGAGAGAAGCCCTGACTGTGTTTGCCATGTGCCTTCTCATCTGAGAGAGAAACCCTGAACTTCATCGGCCTTCTTGAACCAAGGTATCTTTCCCTGGATGCCTTAGATTAGACGTTTCTATAGACTTGTTTAACTGGGACATGTTCTCGGCCTTAGAACTGTAAACTTGAAACTCATTAAATTCTCCCTTTTAAAAGCCATTCCATTTCTGGTATATTGCATTCCAGCAGCTAGCAAACTAGAACACGTGCCACAGAAAATTTCGGTTCTGGACAAATCTCTTGATCTCAAAGAGTAGGTGAGGTTCTAAAATATAGACAATGTATAGGCAGGGATTTTTAAAGGAAGGGCTTCCAAGAGAAAACATTTAAGGGAATAAGGAAAGCAGGATAGAGAAGGGGAAAAGCCAAGTAGGATTTGATTTCAGGTATGATCCCACCTCAGCCTGCTCCCGTGGTGTGGTAGTTAGATTCGGTTGTCAACTTGGCCAGGTGAAGGAACCTAGTTCTGTTGCTGTGGACATGAGCCAATGGTATGTGAACCTCATCTGTTGCTGATTACTTCTGCAGTCGACTAGGAGGCATGCCTACTGCAATGAATGATGTTTGATTTAATTAGCTGGTGCTTAAATAAGAGAGCGCAATGTAGCACAGCCCAAGCAGCTCAGCATACCTCATCTCAACACTCGCAGCTCAGCCCAGGCCTTTGGAGATGCAGAAAGAAACACCCCCGGGGAAAGTTGTTGGAACACAGAGGCCTGGAGAGAAGGCCAGCAGAGATCACCCTGTGCCTTCCCACGTAAGAAAGAACCTCAGTTGAAAGTTAACTGCCTTTCCTCTGAAGAACTAATGAAATAAATCCCCTTTTATTAAAAGCCAATCCATCTTTGGTGTGTTGCATTCCGGCAGCTAGCAAACTAGAACACGTGGGAAGCAGAAGTATATCACTGCGTGTGTTCCACTTTAAGGCACCGTGCAGTGGCACACTCTGTCAAGGGCTCCAAGTCACCCTGCTAGGGATGTCAATTTCCAGGCAGTTCTAACTTTCCTCTGTGAAGTGGCTCCAGTAGTTTAAGGTCAATCCTCTGAAGATGGTTGCAAATTCAAGTTGATAGGAGTAGTGTGCAGGAGCTGGGGGACAGTTGCACAGGCAATAAAGCAGATGCAAGTGATCTGGACAGAGCACCGCAGCACCTACTGTGTGTAAGGCACAGAACCAAACACTTCAATAGCAAGATAAATGAGGTTAATCCACTGCCTGCAAAGAGCTTACATCTTGGTAGCAAAGCTAAGGCATGCACACTTTATATAGGGTAGATGGCAATAATTACTACAAAAGGACAAATAAATTACAAAAAAAAAATGGAGAGAAGGGACTATTCAACAATGAAAAAGGCCACTGAAGAGGTGGTATCTGATCAGTGTGTTATAAATGAAAAGATATGGGGAGATCCATGATGACCAATCAAACCCCATGAGCAGTCACACAGACAGAAGGCACAGAGCACATTCAGAACCAAATACCACTCAGTAATGTCAGACTTCCACATATAATGAATCCATAAAAGCAATAGGAAAACAAAATCTTGGGCACAGCCCTGATCTACTGAATTAGAAGCTTAGGGGAGGGATGCAGCAGTCTGTGACTCAACAAGCCCTGCAGGTGACTCTGAGGCACACTCAAATGGAAGAGACTGTGCTCTGCCTGAACCATGACTGCAGCCAGGAGGAAGCTCACCTGAGCTCCAGGTGTACAAAGTCACCTGTGACCTGCCCTGCACCACCCTCGCCCATTCCCTCACCTGAGTGAACAAAGGCAAAGGAATTTGGACTGGAGAGCAGTCTAATGTGAACAACAAGCTCCAGGCTCAAGAGATCCACGGTTCCATAAGACCCATTGGAGTGAGGGAAAAATGACAGAAAAGAATGATTTCATAGACCAGAGGTGGACCCTAACCCCCTGAACAGCCATCCTCCCCATCCATTTCCTGGGAAGTTCGGGAAATTCCACGGGAACTGGGCCAACTCCAGGAGCTCACAAATGCCCACAATGCCTCAGAAGATGACTGGCTGGCTGCTTATGCCTACAGAGGTGAGGGAAAGCAAAACCAGCATAGTTTGAATATGTTGTGTTAATACATATATTAAATACTGCATAAAAGACCAGATTAGTCCTATAGAAAAATGGTTTAGAAGTGACCATAAATACGTAATACATAAAAGTATACTTTATGAAAGAATAGCATAGTTTAGTAGGACAGGACATGCATAAAAGAGTCATGGAAAGATGTTAATATGGGGATAGGCATACTACATCAGGATGAAGAACCATTGAGCCTGAGAGTGAAATAGACAGAAGTTGAGCTTGTGGTAAATGACTAGCAAAGTGCAAAATGGACTGGAAAGGAGAAACCTTGGAGGCACCAAAACCTGGGAAAGGAGGAAAAATATAAGAGAAATCTGGAGATAAAATTGACAAACACTTGGCTAAGGAAAGACAAGGGAATGTTTTGGGGCAGACTTCAGGTAGCAAATAATGCTATAGACCTCTCCTGCAAAAGTCTGCTTTTCAGCTGAAACACAAAATTCTTCTTTACCCTCAAAACAATGGTTACTAAAACCACCCACTCAATAAAGCATAGCACATAGAATTTGCAAATATAAGAATGCTTTTTAACTCTTACTTTTACCATGGAAGAATTCTGAAACATGGACAAGTTAAATGATTCCAGGTGTCTTTACAACAAATGCATGTGGTCACACTTTTGGCCTAAACCTACAAATACTCTCATTCTCTCACAAAGTTGGCAGAGTATAAATCAACAAAATGCTAATCTATATGCCACTAAATTCTTTAGATCTTGTTTGAATAGGTTCAAAGAAACCATCTACTCTGAGAGTTAAGCATTGTCTAATTATCAGCTCACCATAAGAAAGTTAACAGCTGCTAGTGTTGCACAATTAAACAATGATAGCAAATATTTATTGAGTGCTTACTATGTGCCAGGTACTCCACTCTTTACAAGCTTTATATCATATATTGCTGAGACACGGAGAATTGAATGAGTTGCCCAAGATGGCATAGCTTTTAAGTAGTAAAGCCGGGATTCAAATCCAGATCTGCTTTCCTCTAGAGCCAAAGTTCAAAGCACTAAGCAATTTCCCTTTATACAGTATTTCTTTTAATTTAATCCTCCTAACGATCTTTTGTGGTAGTCATGATTATCACCAAGTCACAGGTGAAGAACATAAAATCTAGAGATGTTAATTGCCAGCGCCCACCAGGAAGATCTAACCTGCATCATCTGAGTCCCCAGGGAGCATTGCTCCACTACCTTGTCCAAGGATTATTCTGATTGTGGGCATTCTAAATGTCTCCAAAACACACAAATATTTCCTGGGAAAGGAAACAGAACATGTGAAATGCAGCAGGGCTGAAAGCACTGAAGGCACACACACACACACACACACACACACACACACACACAAAGGATGTGGCAGCTCTGTCAAGGTGACAATGGTGGGGAAGTGTCTATGCTTCAGTAACTGACGTATCAGTTTCTGTGTGTGCACACATGTGTGTATTACACAGACACACATACATAGACGCACACATAGTTTTGTTTGTTTGTTTTTCCAGAAAGGGATGAAAATAATCACATGGACTAGCTGTGATTTCTGGAAATCCATGGGATAATTTACATACGTTATTACAAAATGTGATCACCTAGATAAAGAAAACATTAATCAGTCATTTACAATGGTATTAAACAAGGGCTGCATCTTTCAACTTCAACTTCCCAGATCTACTCTATATGATGCAATATCTCAGAGACAATCTGCAGAACAATCACCTAAAGTTGCTTTCCAAATAAAGGCCTTTTTTGTAACCTGGTTGTTGTTTTTTCTAAAAGAAGTACTCATCTTAGAATGAAACTTTTCCTCACTTGCCTCCAAACCCCCGACTTCTCTCTCCCTTTCTTTAAAGCGTCAATATTCATCTTGAAGAGAGGAAGTATAGTGTGGCAAAAGTAAATTCAGAAACTCAGCAAGGTATTTTTTTAGCCTGGAACACAAGCCCAAAGGTAATTATTACCTGTCCGATTACTTCCGTAAATTATCATTGCCATTATGGACATTCTTTGTCAATATTATTTGAAACAAAATGCATTCTGGAAGTAAATTAACTTTAGGTCACGATGACAAGCAGAGATCATTCATTCCCACTCTCCAGGAGGACAGCCAGAACCCTCTTGAATTATGAACATGGAATGACAGATGTGAGCTCAGCCAGGTACAAAGTTTGCAATCACAGCCATGGCTTCATATAAACAGAAATCAGGGTTTCTCAAATCCTGTGATTAGGTCAGGAAATCTCAAATCCCTGAACCAATTGATTAATACATCTATGATGGGTTCAGGAAACACAGCAGTGGGGGTGGTAGAAAGTAGCTGTGAGAGAAAGGCTATACTTAAACATAATTTGCCCTTTTCCTTCCGTGCCTTTGGGGAAAGTGTGATGGAAGACGTTGCCCAGAGAGTAATCTCTGTGTTTGGGCAAAGTTCTAGGTTATCATTTATGTATCCTTTTTGCACTTTGATCTCAGTCATGCTGACAAAGAAAATGAGTGGAGCAAGCCAGGGAAGCCCCATGAGGCAGGGTAACGGTGACCCACGAACACGGCACTGAGCAGTTCCATCTGGCCTCGCTGGCCATTGCTGGCCCTGTGTGATCTATTAGTCGTGTGAGGCCAGGTGCAGGGACTTCGCTCCAGGCTCCCAAGTGCAGCCCCAGCCATTCACCGATTCAAGCATTGGGTAACTTATGAAAAAAGCATGCAACATGAACGTCAGTCGGGAAATGGTTACAAATTAGAAAAAGAAAGAGCAATCGAGGGCAGAAGGACCTTTTATGCCACAGTAATAAAAGTGACTTCCTCTTTTCCCTAATTTCAGAACCACAGAGTAGAATTCTCTCCATATGAAATTCCTTACAAGTCACAGGCTGCATTAAACCGCCGCCTGTCCCTTTCAATGTATTCACAGTACAGTCACATAGAAACAGATGTTACCGTTTTGCTGTCATGCTGTTAAGGGAAAGTGTCAGTGTGACATGGGAAACGATGACCTGTGACCTCTCGAAAACGATCTGCAAGCACCTTGTAGATACTTTTGCTCTCTCCACAGTCTGGAGCCTGAAAGCTTGACGGCACACTCCAAGACCATGGAGCTCAAGTTTAATGCTTCTGATATGCTATGTAATTGAGCTGAAAGTGTCCTCTCACCGCTTTCAAGCCATGTGTAATGCTGACCTGCAAAGCATCACGTATGTCATTCTTGCCTCTCTCTCCGGCTGGCTGAGCATCACCATCTGGGAGCAGCTCCCTGTGCCCTGGGTCAGAATTACCCACTCCCTTATCTGTGTTCTCACGATTATTTTCACATGTCTGCACTATGGCACACATCCTACTATGCTGTAATCATCCTCTCACATTGTAATCATCTGTATTTACGTTTGTCTCTCCAACTAGACTGTTACGTCTTGTGGAGAGGAAGTCTGTCTTCTATGGCTTTATGGTCACAGCACCTGGCACAGGTGGTGTCCCATTGGTACATGCTGAATGAATGAAGGAATGCACTACAGTCCAGCTTGATATTTGTTATGACCGAGAACAATATATATTTATTTCTCTGTCTGTCTGTTTTAGATTGCGTATTTCCTCATGATATAACTAACCCACTTCTCTGTTATAAACCTTGTTAGATATAACTTAAATATGTTTTAACATTATGTATGTAAGTATTTGGGTGAATATGTTTATGGAGGTGGTAGTAGTCCTGGTAGCATTCAGCCTGGAAGCCAATTTTTTACCACCAAAGAGAAGGTATCCAAAGGAAAAATAAATAGAACTTTATATTCAGAAGAAATTTATAAGGTAAGTGTCCTATATCAGAACTCAACATTTCAATGCAAAACCCTCACTAAAGACTTAACCAAAGGAGGGAAAGACCAGGAGAGTGAGAAAGTTGTAATCCATCAAAACAGAAGTGGCCCAAGAGGACAATCGGACAGAGAGCATGCCCACTTCACACAGAGGCACGGAGCACATCACAGAAAGACCATGGAGCAGTCAGGCTCATGTAACAGGGTCCAGAGGGGCTCAGTGAGGGCAACAGTCACAGCAGAGACTCGGCATTGCAATCTAATAAAAGGCATGGACAAGGCGGTCACAGGAGGAAAAGACTACAGAAGAGCAAGACAAGAAAACAGACAAAATGAATAAAAGGGACAAGGGCAAGAAGAAGGGAGAGGGCTCTTGTAACAAGACTTTGTGGCCAGATCAGCAGAACACTAGTAATATAGTCAATGGGTCCAGAGGAGAAAAAGGTGTAATATCTGAAGACCTTGCAAAACATCCAGAGCTCCTCGAAAGAGAGCAGAGGAGAAGTGTTAATAGGGAAAGGAAAAGGAACGATGGCTATACTGCCTAGGGAACACTTTCTAAGTGAATTGAAATTGATAGTCAAAGGGAAGTATTTGTTTGTAATGTTCCATTAATTATTTAGAAAATATAGTTAATGCTTTCCCCATAGAGTGTGATTAGATGGTTATTGAATAAATCTTTTTTGGCTATAAGTTCCTAGATAAGAGCCCCATAAGGATATATTTTTTTCTAATACAAATGCTCCAATGTGAGGGCATATGAATAGCTCTCAACTGCTCAAGCAGGAGTAAAAAGTTCTTAATCAGATTTGACTCCACTCCTGCCTTTCCGCTAGAAAAGAAAAGAAAGAGGCGGGATGGAGTAGGAGCTGTTCCAGAAAACAAATGAGACCTCTCGAAAGACAAAATATTCAAAAGAAGAAGGCATCTGACTGTTAGATACTAGAATCTGTACTAGCAAAGGAGGAAATCTAAGAAAATGAAAACATCCAATCCCTGGAAGAGATAGGAACTATAGCAGGGAAAAAACCACAGGGCCTTGATAACCTAAGAAGATACTGGAAGAATCAGTCACAGACAAAATCTGGGAGGGCTTAAATCCAATTAAAGTGTGCCTCCATTGGGTGGTAAAGCTGCTATAATAAATAACAATTGATGATTACGGATGGGCATCCTGAACTATTGTTCCTAAAAATTCCCAACTCCTCTCCCAAACTCTATGTCTAGCCCTTTAATCATTTTTTGTGAGGAAGTCAAGAAATTTTCCTAAAAGAAACCCAATCATGCCATCATCCTCTGCTTAAAATCCTCTCGTTAAGGATTTTTTTGTTTGTTTGTTTGTTTGTTTTGTTTTGACGAAGTGTATGGGGCCAGGAATCGAAGCTGGGTCTCCCACTGGGCAGGTGAGACTTCTACTGCTGAACTATCCTTGCATCCCTGCTGTTTGGAAATGTTTGGATAGAAGTGACGGCAGTGCATTATGGTGAGTGTAATTACCAGTGCTGAGTTGTGTGTGAAAAGGGTGAGTTAGGGTCATGTATGTCACTAAAAGGAAAGCTAGAGGATAAAACATGGGATTGTATAACACAGTGAGCCCTGTGTGGGTGACGGCTGCAGCCGACAGTACAAGTGTAAGGATGTTCCGCCATGAACCGGAACAAATGTATGACACTATTACAAGCTGTTATCAATAGGGTGGAAATGGGAAAAACTATACCCAATGCAAACTATGGACTATAGTTTACAGTAATATTTTAATATTCTTTCACCAACGATAACAAAGGTGACACACTAAGGTTAAGTGTCAGTAATAGGGAAGTATAAGGAGTATGGGAGTTTTTCTTTCCAGAGCAATGAAGATGTTCTGAAATTGATTGTGATGATGAATGCATGATTCTGTGATTATACTGATAGCCACTGATCTCACAATTTAGGTGGAGTTTATGGTGTGTGAATAAAATATCTTTAAAAAAAATCCTCTCCTAACTGTTCTCCAATGTCTGTAAAATGAATTGAATTGTTTAGCATGGCATTTAATATTCATCAGAATCCCACCCTAGCATACTTTTCCCATTTTATCTTCTATCATTTCCCTCCCCCTCATCCTTTTCTCCTATTACACTAAACTTTTTCAACATTCCAGGAACAGGTGTGTACTTTCAGATGTCTATACTGCCTTTCCATTCATGCTATTCACATACATAGAACTCATTTTTTACAACTCACACTCCAAAAGTATACTTATCCTTCAACGCTCTGCTAAATATCTTTTTTCTCAATGAGTCTTTCCTTATCCTCTTAGTCACAATAATAATTTTTGTCTATACACTCCAATAGTGTGCTGTTAATATCTGATGGTATCACCACTGGAAATTGACACACTAGAGAGTTGCGTGTTTTCAAATCTCCAACTAGATTTTAAACTCCATATGCAAGGTACCCTGTCTTATCATCTTTGTATTTTCCTCCTAGAAGTTTCAGTCACATACTTGCATTTCTTTAATGCTTTAATGTTATACTCAATTTAAATTTAATGATTGTTTCAAGACTAGGGTTTATTCCCAGTTATTACAAAAAAAGTTCTAATTTTAAAAGACAACAATATCCATGATTCATTAACCAAGTCTATAAAAAGTCAAGACCATCAAACCAAATATCAAATAAAAGTCCAAACAATAAAGTGGCATGGAATGTCATATTCACAAATGGCACGATCCATGTCATTAATTAATGGAACAATCTCATCACAGAATCTCATATAGGATCAAGCACAGGAATGTTCCAAATAATTTCTGTCATGTATGACCTGTACTGTTAGTTATACATTTATGTGTAGAAATAGTATCTCCTGTTGTTTCTTAGCACTTTCAAACATGCCTATTGCAAAAATCTATACCAAGTGTTGAATACTACGTGTCAATTGAGGGAGAGATGAGAAACCTACTATTTACAAAGTGATCAAATTTTCAAAGGCAATCAAAACTATCTTAGACAATTTCTTTAGGTCTTAGATAGTTAAACTGGAAGTAGCCTAACAATTTGCAATAAGTTTGACTAGCAAATTAATTACTTCATATTTATTTATACTGGACACAAAAACATAAAATAGGATCCTATCCTTTAGGGAGCCTATAGCTCATCTGAAGAACAGAATTAACACACACAAAAAAGTAAAGGATACAAGACAATATAAAGCTGAGGCCAGTAAATTAGAAGATCTGTGTTAGAAAGTTGTAGACAATATAGTTAGGAGTTGAAGGCGAAGATGAAGTAAATCAGTTTAGAGTTGATGTGACAAGGAATCGCTTTGCATATCCACCAAAGTCTTTAAGAAATATGGATGTACCTCACATAAAAGTTTCACTTATAAGAGTTTTTCTAAAAGAATAATCAGACATGCACAAAGCTACATATACAAAGCTCTCTCATATGACACAATGGACATAATCTTGATATCCAATACTGGATTAGTTCAATAAATTATGACGCCTCCAAAAAGTAAATACTATGAAATGATGAAAAGTTCCTTTCCTAGGTGTATGTGTGTGTGAATGGAAAATGATTATAATATATCAGCATATAGATTCTGTATATTTTATAAAACTAATTACATGCACATAAAAGTCTAAAAAGCTATAAAGAGAGGTTAACTGAATAAAGGATTAAGGAAAATGCTTATTTACTTCTTTTGCTTATCTCTATTATCTTCATTTTTATGATGAACGTGTATTTCTTTCATAATAAGAAAAATAAATACTAAAGGATTTTCCTAGTACCTCAGAGCAATCTGGCACTCAAACTCAGCACTCTCTTCTCTTCTTACCATGTCCAAAAGAAGAGCTAATAAGATTAAGTCCATGAAAGCATTCTGAAATGAATAAAATGTTCTAGCAAATAAGAAGACACAGCCATTATAATTTCCTAAGGAAGGGTTTCTTGAAATTTTATGGAGTTGGGAAGAGCCAGAGGCTAAGAACTCAGCCAGAAAGTTGCTGTAGAAAGAGGGAATACAAGATGAGGGGATAGACTGGGGCAGAGCAAAAGGGAAAGGGCAGATTACGGTGGAGTAACTCAATCACAGGACTGAGTTTTAATTCCAGCTGGGCTACTATGCCCTGGAATAATTAAGCCACTTCCCCTATCTAAGCCTCTGATTCCTCATCTATAAAATACGTGCTTAGACCAGAAATCTACAGAGTCCTGTTCTGTTCTATAAATCTAAGATTCTATTAGCAATAGGAAACAATACTTAGATGTTTTTATTCACATATTCCATCAGTGCTGAATAAGTAATGCATCAAGCAAGCTTTTGCACATCATGGTCTAATTGTGGGGCCTGAAAATGCCCTGTCTTTTGGCAAACTCTTTACAGTATCAATTATTTTATATGCTTTGCAAACATATAAGGAAGAAATTGCCCCATTACTTTGAAATAGGGCTGTTTTAAGCTAGCTCTCTTTCTTATCATGGAAAAAGCCAAGAATGACACATTTCGTATCATATAATTTTTAATCAAACATGAAGTAACCTGAACACTTGATGCAATTTGAGTTTACTGTTTAATATACAAGGGCTAACCTGAGATTCTAGTAGTCCAGATAGCTATGCCAGTTACTCTGTGTTCATTTCTTTCCCATAGTTCTGTTCTATGCTACAGTTACCTATTCTTTAGTCTGAGCTAGCTTAGGAGGAAAGAGCCTTGTGACATTTATTACAAGTAGAAATCCCATGTCAAAGTTGAGAGACACTCGAGTACCTTGCTTTAAAGATGAACTTCTAGGATGTTGTAAGTCACATGACCTACATTATACACCGTTCTGGTTCCACAGATACACATGGCTCAGCCATTCTTATCAAATTAAGACAATCCAACAACCAAATCACTAGGCAAAGAAGCTGCAATTGGCCAACTGAGAATGCATAGCCTCATCCACATTCACCAATGCCATCTTCATCCTAATCACATAGCTCTCTGGGTACTTCCTGAGTCGGAAGATTAAAAGAACACACCCATGATTCTTCTGTGGCTAGCATATTTAATTATTCCCTTTATGCCTATAAAAATCAAATAGAAAAAAAAGAAGAGAAAGAATAAAGGACAGCACGCTAAATCTCTTTCCAGCCTGTTGTTTGATCTCTTAGAATCTGGACACATGGACCAGTTCTTACTTTCATAAAATTCTTTTCCTTCCTTTGTCTTGGGTTCTTTTTCATGACTAAACTTGAATCTGACAGAATCTAATGTCCTGAAGTGTTCAGGTAAGGTCATATTTTACATCATATTTTATTTCTGGTCTTGGCAGTAAACTTAGAATTAGCCATTAAGTCAGGATTTTTCATCTAGTCAACTCCAGGAAAAAGTACAACAGAGAAAGGAAGAAAGATCCAGAGACCTTGGCCAAAAGGAACTATATTAAACCAGAAGAAAAATATCTCACTTGTGCTCCAATAGGAAAGAAAAAAGAAAGGCTCAACATTTTCATCGCTGATTGAGGAATTCTTCCAGCAGAGGGGCTCTGTGGAAAACCTTTCATTGACCTTCATCCAGGAAAACCTAATATGTCATGACTCCTTACAACTCTACTACCTCCTAATTCCATGCTATCAATTGAGGTTTATGAGATCTAAACTATTATTTCTAAAGAGGGAGAAAAAAAGGAGAACTTGTTTCGAAAATAACCGGTTCTCCATCCTCACCTCCTTTCATTTATAAAACAAGCCATCTAAATCTCTCAGGCTATTTTTCCACAGGCTTGTTTATAGTGTGGTAATGATTATGCTAATACCAGCTGGGAATACTTCTATGTGGACATGTTGTGTGAGTGTGGGAGGTGGGGAGAATGGGGTCTGCATAAGTGCATTAGGAGAACTATTCGATAAAATTATACTACACATGTATCCCTCTTTCCATATTTACTAGTTTGTTGCAAGCTCTTTCTCAAATGGGAAATAGACCATGTTTCCTTTGCAGAGGGATGGTTATTGAATAACGAAGACCATGTGTTTTGCTATGTCTTATTTGTCCGAATACTCTGCAGCTATTTTCTAAACCAAATTAATAACAGTATGCTAAACTTATTTCCCCAGTGAAAACTTCTGGCTACTAATGGTGTCAGTATCTGCCCCTCACTGTCCCCAGGAGCACAGGTAATCACAATGTAACCAAAGTCCCCACTGGCTTCTGAGCAAGGAGAATGCAGCTTTCACAGTATGCAAGGGAAAACTGACACCCTCTACTTGAATGATATTGTTTAAACAAGCAACAGAGTATTACATCACTTTCCCTACAAAGAGAAGAGAATGTGAAATTTCAGAAAAGACAGATAGCTATTTAATGTGTAACTTGTCACCATGGTCAGCTTTAGCATAATAAAATGCACATGGAAAACCCCTTGCAGCAAGCCTGCTGCACAGCAGAGCCCTCTCCTTCGTCTGGGTCAGAGGGTGTGGATGTCTCTGAAGGAAATGCTATCTCCCTTCTCTCACACACCCACGCGCTGTACAGTGAGCTTCAAATAACCTTTCTGGGATGTGTCAACTGGCTGCTGGGGCACACAGGCAAGAGGCTGGCAGCGAGTTTCAGTGAGGGGGGAGGGTTTGAGAAAAAAGAACCTTCTCCCCACTGATCAGTCAAATCCACATCCATATGGCAGCAATACACAGGAGAGCTTGGTGTGTGTACAAACTGCAATTCTGGTAGCAAATGGATCTCAAAGCGGATCTCTAGTTTTTCTTTTACTTTATTCCAGGCTAGAACACCTCCTTATGAGGTATGAGTTTTGCCAGCTCAATATCAAGGAAGTTTTCTGCAAACCTGAAAGCAAATGGGCTCCTGTTCTCATGATAAAACTTCCAATGAGTGTTGGCAGTGATAGAGATCTTGTAACACCTTCATATTTCAAATATGGCACCTTTGTTCTAAATCCAATATATAGGCATATATGCCCATTATTAGAATGTACTTTATAAACTCCTTATTGAGGGGATTTTTGTTTCATTTAGACATTACAACTAAAACATTCTATTCATTTCATGGTATGTTCACTCTCTCCAAGTAAAAAGTCTCTCTGGTGTTTTCTGATACAAAGTTAAAAAGTTCATTATAATTAACACATAAAAAATATTTTTAACAGTTAGAGTCAGAAGTTGCAAGAGTTAACAGTCCAGTCCAGCAGATAAACTTTTGCAGGTTTCCATCTGAAAGTCATAACATAACCTTTTATTCTGTGTGTCATTGGTACGGAAGGTTTTTCAAGGCAGAGTTCTTGAAACTGCAAGATGTTAAACAGATGTACTGTAGAGTCTTCCAGGTTTAAACTATGAAGAGCCCGTTTTCAGTCTGTGTGCCGTATCCCTCCTTCTTTTATTCTTTTATCAAGATATTCATGCTTGAATATTTCTTTTGTCTAACTGTTTTGTTGTCATTGTTTTAAAAGCTGCATATTCGTTTAGAAGTACCAGATTTTAAAACATGTTCATTTTGAACTAAATAAAGAATATTAATTTAAGTCTTGCCATTTAAAAACTTAATTTCAGCAGGAAAACCTCTGCTGTCTATGGCAGGTGCCGGAAACCCAATCCCAGATGTTTTGATGTGTAAATAGCAAGGGAAGGATTTGAGAAATGGGTAGAGATGCAAGAAAGGGGAAGGCATAAATAAAAAACAGACTTGTTGAAATTTCATTTCACATAAGTCTATCACTGAGAGGCCTTTCCGAAACATTCTGGGTTTTGTTTTCCTTTGGTGGGCTTTTATATGTAACCATGCCTCATATTGCCAATGTCACTTACCAAAATTTAGAAACGGCCATAGCCACTGACCAAATTATTCACATGGCTGTTTCCCAAGGAAATGAATTATATTCCTATACTGAATGGAATGATATGTCCCATATTCTAGTTCAACATGCTGAGATAATGAACCCTACCTTATAGATGCGGTCATTTCTGGCCACCTTCAATGACATAGAAGTTTGGAGTTTAACTGGATCAAGTCAGCATGATAAACTGGATTCTCTAAAGCATCAAAAGCCTATGCTCTGCTTTAGCCTCAGACTTTGTAGTTGAAAGACCGGTTTTATCCCTTTTTTCTTACCCATTTGTTACTTGAAGGGATTTTGGGATGCATAGTTCTAACAGGGTTAATGGGCACTTATAAATGTTTTCTCCTTATTTAGCTTGATGTTGGCAGAGCCCTGCTGCCGCCATTTCAATGAGAGACACATGAGCAGAAAGGCAGCAGGTTCAGCCCTTTATAATATGGGCAGTTTCCTTCTTGAATATCCTTTTTGCTATCAAACTAATCAGTAGTAGGGGGTAATTAAAGCCATACACAGTGTAGGGCTGAGCTTTAACTTTAACTACTTCACTACCAGGCCCTTCTGCATCTACCCTGACACAGGAATAGATAGTATGTTCCTAATATCAAAAGTATCCACGTCTTTGGTGACAGGGAATCTTGTATGGTGGTAAAGAGCACAAGCTTTGGCATCAGATAACCCTGGCTTTTCGTCAGAAATTTTAGTTCTTGCAAGATGTTACAGTTTCCTCATTTGTAAAGTGGGTGATGATGATGGTGGTTATGACGTTTTGATTATCTGTGTCATGAGGTTGTGATATGGATTAAATTAGATGAGGTGCATAAGGGATCAGCACTGTTAGCTATGATTATTGCATTGCTGCACATGTACTTTATGCTCCAACCAAAGTAAACTCCTCTCTTCCAAATCAACCTTTGCCCCTTGCCACTGTCCTGCCAAGCATCTGCTGGTCATGACCACTCTTCCTGGAAGGCTCTCTTCATCCATCCCACTATCCGCTACCTGTAATAGCAGCCCATCCTCTCCAGTCTCTATTCGAAATTTCCCCCATCTATGATGACTAACGTCATGTGTCACTTGGTTAGGTATGGTGTCTGGTTGTTTGGTCAAGCAAGAGTGGCCTGATTATTACTATGAGGGAATTTCATGGGTTTAAATAATCAGTTAATTGTATCCATGGGTGATTGTATCATATAATTATATGTATCCTGTCAATTCTGTTTTTCTGGATAAGCCTGATAATGAACTATCCTTCAAGGTACAGTTCAAATGTCACCTCCTCCAGGAATTATTGCTGAACACTTCAAGTTATGACCTCCCACCCCTTTGAATTGCCATGTTTTCTGTTTTGTTTTGTTTTTTGTTTGTATTTCCTGATATAGAGGGTGGAATTAAATATTCTCATGTCATGGCACATTATAAACATTGGTTCATGGATAATCCCTCTCTTATAGTTATATTCCCCTTTTATTCCCCAGTCTATTCTCATTCCCCTCTTCCCATAGGAAATTAATCCAACATATTTAATCGGCATCTTTTTTATTAATAAGTGCTCTTGCAAAATATGTATTTTGTGCATGCTTTTTCTGTTTTTGTGAATATTTATTTAGAGAAACATTCAAACAAATCTAAACAGAGCAAACAAGTAATGAATGTACAATTTTAAAATATACTGAGCATTGGAATGAAAATTTCAACAATCAGTTCTGAATGAAATTGAATATATTCAAATGAATTCTGAGTATCATTCCAAATGCAATAACACAGGTCACAAATCACATCTCACTTTTTTTTTTGTCCTTTAAAAACAGCACTGCTAGTTTTAGGTAGGAAATCAATTCTTAGTTCAGTAGAATTTAATGACTTCATAAAATCTAAGGTATTTGGTTTTTGCATCAGAGAGAATGGTAACAATGTTGAATACAAGATGTTTTCTGTATAGATTTTCTCATCAACACAGTTCAAAGTGACCGTGATTGAATACTGTTGTACTTGAATGAAGGGTAGGGATTTATATCTTCTGCCTATTTAACAGCGCACTACTTTAGGGTTCCTTGGCATACCTGTTAGCTATTCAGGCATTAGAGGATGCCAAGCCCCATCAGTTGAGAAACTGTATCAACCACAACTAGGCTAATTTGAGGTCTCTGTAGTATAATGTTTTGGAATGGCTTAAGAGAGTTTAAAATCTGATAGTGATTGGTCACTTTTTATCTGACATGAGATCTATCTATTTTCTTTCAATGCAAATAATCACACTTGTTTTATTTTTATCTGCTTAGATAAGTTTAACTTAGTCTTTGTTCATTTTTCTAGAGTTTTAAGTAATTAAAAATGCAGTGTAGGCAATTAAAAGAATATGGTGATTGGAATCAGATATACCTAGGTTTGACTCACTCTTGGATTCTGATCCCAAATCTGCCAATTACTATGTGGTCTTAAGCAAGTTTCTTAACTTTTCTGATCCTTGGTTGTCTAATTGGAAAACTCAGATAATAGTATTTATTTACAAATTGTGATGAGAATTAGAGACATTATATATGTTCTGCCTAGGATAATGATTAGAATGTATAAGATACTCAGTAAATGATAGCTATTATTATTATTATTATTATTTAAAATTTAAAGTGAAGATTGTGTTTCAATCTCCATCACCCTGTCAACACTTAATATTTACCATTATGTCAAGTAAACATTCTATTACAGAGTATTTTCTTAGTATAAACCTAAAGAAGCAGTTTCTTATCTCATATATGTAAAGTTCTTTAATGACATTGCTTTCATGTGAGAAAATAGAATCCAAGGTTAATGCACTAAAATCTGTGTCCTGTGTGCATGCATTTTTATGTATGTGAATGGATTCTCTCATATAGATCTCATTCTGCTTGTTTTTTGTTCCTTTCTATTTTTTTACTTTCATAAATTTTTTTAATTAATTAATTACTTAATTAAACATAACAACACACAAACACAAACATTCTTACCATATGATCATTCCATTCTTGATAAACAATCAATAACTCACAATATCATGATCAGAAATAGTTGTATATTCATTATCATGATCAGAAAAAAATTCATACATAACATACCCCTTACCGCTCCCTCTCATTGATCACTAGCATTCCAATCTACTAAATTTATTTTAACATTTGTTCCCCCTATTATTTATTTATTTTAAGTTCATATGTTTCTTTTCTATTTTTAAGAACCTTCCATGTTGTTAAAAATACTTATAATCACTGCATAATATTCCACAATGTACATTGCCCACATTTTATTTACATTGTGGTGATGAATTATTATCTACAAACGAGTAACTTCATAGCTGACCCCTTACAGATGTGTTTGAGAATTTCACTAGGTTTTATGTACCAAAAAGTAGTATTTCTGAGTCACAGGTATAGTTCAACATATTGGCTAAGAAATGTCAAATTGTCTGTCTACACCAGTGCCTATGCTTGCCAACAGTACTCATATCCTCACATCTTTGCCAACACTTGGCTTTATCCAGATTTCCAATTCTTGCCATTTCATTAAGTGTAAAGTAACATATCAGTACCGTTGTAATTTGCATTTGTCTACTAATTAATGTATTTAATCCTCATCATTCATTTTTCTGGGGCATTTAGCATGCAAACCTTGGAGGTTTTTTATTTAAAATACTCATCTTTACCCCTTAGCTCCCTACAAGATTGTAAGACCCTTAAAGATAGGGGCTATTTATTTGCACTCACTGCAACACCTACCATGGCACCTGTGGAAACATAAAACATGTACACAAAAAATGAACTGAAGTCACATGGGTGCATGAGAACAGTTTCAGAAAAATGCTTTAAATTCTAAACTGACAAGTTGGATATGGTTCACCTTCTTGCTAAAACATGCATTTCCTTGGCAGCTGGATGGAAAATGGCAGCTCCCGTTCTCTATCTCAAACATGGCATTATATGAAGGGCAGGAAGAAGGAGCAAACTGTACTGAATTCTAAAGTGGAGGTTCTAATGGAACATATACAATCAGCTCCCTTGGTCAGATGTGCACATACATTCTCTTTACTATTCATTTTTAGGAACCTAATGGAAATCAGGCTGGAAGCTTTACCTTTGCAACTCCAAAAAGTTCTGCTATTAAATACAGGTAGAAATACTGTTGTAAGAAAACTGTCCTGTTTGCCAAAATCAGTATGCCTTAGAGAACAAGTAACCATTTCCCCAGTAGTCAGTGGAGCAAGCCGTACTTTCTACAACTTCCCAGTAAGGGTAGAGCAACATACACTACCATTATGAACACTCAGTTACTGTGCACTGTGAAAGTTGCCGAGCCACATATCAAGGGTCAGCAGGAAGGTGGGCTTTGGAGTTAAACAGAGCTGGTTAGAATCTCGGCTCTGTCACATATCCACTTTGCTTCTGTTCCATGGCTTCTAACATCAGTTTCCTCATCTGCAAAATGTAGGCAGTGATACTTTTACCTCATAGAGCAACTGTAATGACTAAATGAAATAAGGGAATAGTACTTAGCACAGCACTCTACACAAAGTACTTGACACGTGGACGCTGTCATATTATGGCCATCATTCCCCAGCATATTCCACATGAACATCAAGATCAAAGCCATAGGTAACAGTGGGCTGCTCATCTGTGAAATGAGCACAGAAAAGAAATGCCTATACCTATGATAAATTGAATTATAGTTGCTGTAGTGAGAAAAACATACTATTTTAAGGACGAGAAAAGGATTTGGTTCTAGTTGGAGGGCCTGCTATATCATTTCCTTGTTGTGAGTTCAAGCACATCCCTTGACCTCACACCCCTAGGCAGACCACTGTAAAGAGGGAGAATATAATCTACCCGATAAAGATACTGGACAGATTTTCTGTGATAATAAATGTGAATTGCAAAGTAGCACAAAACAAGTTAAATGTCATTGATTTCAGTAGCTTGACTGTGCCTTTGCTATCAATAGCATTTAGTCAGTCCATAAAACTTCACTTCTGACCGCGATCCAAATGTCAGAAGCACTTTTGTAGGGAAGAAATAATGTCAGCAAAAAACTTTTATTCCTTATCTTATCGTTGGAAGATTTCCTGTTTTTATTTAGCATTCTAGGAAATCATAAGATTCTGCATAATATTTGAATTAAAGACAGAGGAACCGTTTCCCTAACTACTTAAGGAGAAATTTCTCTAGTCAGTGCCAGTGAAGACTTTTGCTTCTCTAGAACAGCCAATTATTTTTATGATGCTTGTAACTGATCTGGTTTCCCTCTTTATGCTGGCTGCTAGAAATCTCAAAACAAAATTCAAGGTCACCTCTGAATGTGTTGGATGACACGATAAACTTTGTGTTCTCACCTCACCCACAGGCACATTTTAGCATTCCTACATTTATTTTCCTTTGCCAGCAATCCCACCGACTAGCCAGGGAGGACTGAGTTTCAGTCTTCACTCCACAGCCTTTTAAATATCAGCCACCTGTCATCTATGCTCCTGCTGGCCTGGGGCAATGCCCAGGAACCTTATTCATTCTTTCTTCACCTGTGCACCCACCCCACAGAGCCAGCCCCCTTAGGTGCTCAGTTTTTACTCCAAGAGTAAAGGGAGTATGTCTCAGGTGAAATTTTAATGCTTGCTTTTTGTCATTCCTTTGTACTATAAGCATCGACTCTTATGCTTTACTTTTGTTTTCATTTAGAAATACTTCTGGAAAATGTTACCCTGGATTCTTAATTTATGAATATACTAATCTTTAATAGTCTGAGCTACTACAAAGCTAAACATCCCTCGTCTATATGTAGTGCTTATGTAATAATGGGGCTTATTTTGTTTTTCATACTTTCAATCTCTGGCCAAAACCCTGGAGGGCAGAATGATCTACTCTAATAGAAATGTTGGTGACAAAAATTGCAATATTATTATATTTTCATAAAGAGGGAAGAGGCTATTTTGACTGCAAAGATGAAGTCGGCAGTCTTCATTTTCTGACATGGGCAGTGCAGAAACTTTAAATCAGATCTTTTATATTGTTCCATGTCTTCCATACAAGGGCACTTATTGGTACTAAGTAGCAAACCTGACCTTAGGATCCTTCATACTGTTCAGAAACGTAGTCTCAAAATCCAAGGATTAAAAATAATGCTAAATAGATGGATGTGTTCATTACTTTGATTGTGGTCATGGCCTCCTTTGTCAAAAAATGATTAATACTAAATGACACAAAACTAATAATAGTTATCATTGCCCTAAACCAGAGTAATAATATCAGACTACCAAGCCAAAAGTATTACGGCATGCTATACCCTAAAAGTAGTTTCTTGCCTGGCTTCTTTTTTTTCTTTACATGGGCAGGCACCGGGAATCGAACCCGGGTCCTCGGGCATGGCAGGCAAGCATTCTTGCCTGCTGAGCCACCGTGGCCCGCCCGTGACTTCCTATAAGAGCAACAGTAATAGTAATATTCAGTTGATCACCCACAGATGAATGCCAGTGAGATTGTAAAGTGGTTAAGGTAAACTATGAAAAGAAAAAAAAAAGTGCTTTTGAGCTATCTTGAGTCATTATTCTCTCCAAGAAGAATGATGAAAAGGGAGGTTTAGAAATGCAAACGCATGCAATAGGACAAACTAAAATGAATCCTCATAACGAATTATATGAAACACATATACATTATTTTCTAAACTTCTGTAAATAGCAATCCCCTTGCTTATAACATAGCTAAATAAGTCTAAAATTAGCTTCATGCTACTGTTTTGACTGTTTTTTATTTCAAATGTCTCATTAGGAATGTTGCATTTTCATATCTGATAGTTTCTTGTCTGTATTAAACATTATTAGGAGAAGTGTTTAATAGTCATTTGGATTGTATTAAATTCAAAATCTTCAAGATCTTTGCTAACAGGCCAGTACATCTGAATGTTAAGGGAGACCTCACAATGAAGGTTTTATAATGTTTTATCTGTTCAGAGCTGTATAACCACAAAAATTCCTTCTCAAACAAGCACATGCAGTTTTGCCAGTGCAGTGGCTCCATCTGAGATCCTAATGTATATTTCTGTTTTGTACTGCTTAAATTACTCACTCTAAACACCAGGGTTGCACATAGTATATATTCACAATTACACTGAAGTAATTAGTGACTGCTTTCTTAATAAGTATGAAATTTTCAGAATTAGTGAATAAAGAAAGCCCCCAAAATACTTAATTAATCCATAAGAAGAACTCATATAAGCCTCAATTGTAAATAGGTAGATTTAGCCCAAATTTTAATAAAAATATATAAATAATACCACTTTTTTTGTTACCGTAACAGGAAGGCGAATTTTTCCCATCAGATCCAGCTTCTATATTTGATATGGAATGTAGCTTTCCTGCACCCAGTGCTTGAGTGTCTGCCACACTGCTTTGGCAGAGGTAAAACTGTGTTCTCCAAAGGGAAATACACGGAGACTGATAGGTTCTATGGTGCGAAACCACCGGAGTAGAGTGACCTTTCTTAAGAAGTAAGAAGATCAATACCAGATGACATTATTTGAGCCCCTAGATACAGCCATTCATGAAACTAAAATTAAAGCCTAAACTTTTCCAATCATGTGAATCAACAACTCCTTCTTCTTTTTTCCCCTATAATCTGTTTTGAGTGGGATTTTGGTCATGGAAAACCAAAAGAGTCTGACTGAAATGTTGGTGTACATTTCTTTAGGTTTTGTGGTTTATTTCCTATTGTTCCTACTATCATTTAGTGCATAACTGAGACCTTCAGAATTCTCCACTGCTGGTTTGCTTGAAAACCAGATAATCTCGTTTAAAGTGCGTGTAAGTAAAGGCAAATAGGTACGAAAAAGGTCTAGGAAGGTCTCCTTTAAGGAAAAGTGATCAATTTCTTCCTTCTCCTCGGCTCCCATAGCTGCGGTGCCCCACCGTAACTGATTTACCATGTCTGTAAACGCCTTGAAACCAGAATCAGGTCTTTCATCCCTGGATCCCAAGAGCCTAACTAAGTACTTAACATGTAGCCAGTGTGCAGGAAATGCTTGTTAAATTAATGGATCTCAGCACTACACAGCTCACTACATGCCTGGCCTTCGTTGGCTATCTTACCACCAATGCTGAGAACAGCCCTTCCAGAACTTTCCATTCTCAAACCCCTCACACTTGCCTTGACTTCTCCTCCTACCACTTCCAGATCATTTTGTCTCCTGCTTAAATGAGAAAACAAACAAAGCATGAATGAACCCCCTCTACTTCTTGTCCATCCACTTCCAAACGTACACAATTGCACCCTTTTCTTCCTACCAGTCTCACAGGAGAAGGGATCCTTTCTTCCAGGTATGAATCTATCCCTTCCCATTTCCCGCAGGCTTAGGATCTTATTCCATTTGTTATGCTCCTTCTTCCTGTAGAAAATGCGACCTCTGCCTTCTGCTGTCAGTGTCTTCCATGGAGTCTGCAAGCTTCCACATCTTTGATCCAACAGCTCTGTAATTATCCCCATAACCTTCCTTTCACAGCCAAGCTTCTGGAAGGATCAGTCCAGCAGATTTCCTCACTCCCACGAAACTTAAACCTATGCTAGAGGGTTGTTGCCACTCCCACTCCACAGAAGCCTCTCTGCAGGAACACAAAAACTGCTCACCACTAGTACAATTTTGCAAACTGATCTCCAATAATTCAATATGTGGCCAATGACTTGGATTTCCCTCTTGTTAACTTTTTTTTTTACCTGACAATAATGTCAAAATAAAAGTTTGTGTTATAAAATGTTACATAAAAAATGGAAAGTCAGACCATGATGCTATTGATAATAAAGGAAATACCTGAGAAGACCTGGCATTGATGTATGCATAGAGAATGGTGCTGTGTTAAGCCTAGATTCTGCATAGGGTGTGAAATTCTTGAAAATAAATGATAGCATATACTAAAATTTATCTCCAAATTATAAAAATTTGGCACATTTGACAAATGATCATTGGGATAGCATATTTAAATGGATGACAAATTATTCTGCCATCAAAAATTTAACCTGTAAGGGGGTCACTTACAAAACACCAAAAATATTCAGAAAACATGCAAATAAATATATTCAAAATATTTCTAGTTTGGAGGGAATCCCTTTGTGATTAACCATCATCAATAAATTACTAAAATACGTAAGGGAAACAAAGTAGGCAAAACTTATGGTTGAAATCATCTCACTTCTTAAAAACATGTATGTTTACCATGTTGCTTTTTTTTAATTTCCAAAGGTATTTTGGAAATTATTGGAAATCAGAATGAGAGTTAAGAAAAATATTTTAACTTATGAATTAATGATTTGATTCTTATAAATATGCTCATATTCAATATAAAACTAATGGCATAATAAAGACCAAATTCTTATATAACACATAGAACACTGTTAATGAGATCACTGTCCTCTGGTTTATTCAAAATCGGTTGTATATCCAGTAGTACACCAAAAAAACAGAATCTGTTTACATAAGTTAGAAGACCTGAGAAACATAATTAAAGAGAGATTCTTGGATTTCATTAGTCTTAAGAGAACAGTGGAATCATCTTACATAGATTTCTTTTTTTACAATTGTACCAATTCAAAATTGATTGTCAAAACTGTAATGCAAGGCCTAATGCCACGCCATTAGCATATGTAGACATTTTGATTGCGTTGCTGCAAATTCAAGATTAAAATACCAAAATTTTGTATGTACCCTGTTTTATGTGTGTTTGAATTTAATAGTGACAAAGTTCACAGAGGAAATAGAAATTAAAAAACTACAAACTGCCCCCCAGTCAATTCTTTGTATGTATTTGCGAAAAAGACTGGCTATTTTTCAAAATATCAACAAAAAAAATCCAATAATATACAAGGGGTTACGTAATTTTCAAAAACAAGTTGAACTTGCATGATTGTGCATTAGGTGTGAATGAAATGTTTCCAATTATTAAAATAGTGGATGTCGTACAAAATGGTTTTTCAGTCAAACAAATGGGTGACTGGTAATTCAAGTGATTTGGTAATACTGTTTTTCATATTTGAATTTATCTTTTATTAAAAATTTATTTATCACATATTAAGTTACAAGGATTATTTCTAAAGAGTTATGGATATTTTCTTTGTCTTCACAAGTAGTAATAATTCTTCAGCTATATTTCAAGTACATTTCTTTTGCAAGAGTGGAAAGTGTATCTACAAATATTCTCCAAATTCATAAAAATCAGCAAAATCTTCTCCTCAGAGAAGAACAAAAACATAAAACAAGATTATGGCTTTTTAATTTACATATTTCTTCATATTACACATAAAATAATAATATTTAATTAATACTTTAAAATATGGATTGGGTAGACTGGATACACTATCACTAAATTCACATTTGTTTTTTTT
>PVIY010012534.1:0-63252 GCA_004026745.1 Myrmecophaga tridactyla | reverse complement strand
GTGTCATGGTTAGGGACACGTGTCAACTTGGCCAAGTTGTGGTACCTGTTTATCTGATTGGGCAAGCGCTGGTCTGTCTGTTGCAATGAGGACATTTCATAGGATTAGGTCATGATCACGTCAGCTGCATCCACAGCTGATTCCATTTGTAATCAGCCAAAGGGGAGTGTCTTCTGCAATTAGTGATGCTAAATCTCATCATGGGAAGCCTTTTAAGGAGAACTCAGAGGAGACAGGCCCCATTCCTGCTTTGGCTGGTGAGCCTCTCCTGTGGAGTTCATCCAGACCCTCCATTGGAGTCGTCAGCTTCGCAGTCTTCCCTGTGGATTTTGGACTCTGTGTTCCTGCGGTCACGTGAGACACTTTTATAAATTTTATATTTGCAAGTGTTCCCTGTTGATTCTGTTTCTCTAGAGAACCCTAACTAATACAGTGACTCACATCTCTATGGAAATGATCTAATGAGAGTTTACAAAATGTAGTCCTGAATAGAAATTAGAAGAAGCAGCTACCATTACAAAATGGAATTAGGATTGAAACATGACTTTTCTAGAGTACAAACATCCTTCAAACCAGCACTAACAATATTTGGGATTTCAGGAAAACTTCATAATGCCTATTACAAGGTAAGTACATGGTGCATGAGGCAATTAAAAAGTTCATGTATGGAGGTTCTGTGAAGAGATGCAGGTAGGAAAATGAAGTGCACATGAGGAATAATTTTTTTTCAGTTTGATGGCACTGCTGAAGGCCAATTGCATGATTCATGGATGACATATGTCCACATCTCCATGTTTGGTTCACTGAGAAGAAGGTTAGCATTTGGTTACACTTGATGCACCTTGATTGACTTCTTGACATATTTTGTGGTTCACATAACTTTATAGCTTTTCTTTATCAAGCAAATTACTCAATAAAGGTGCAGTAATGAAATTTTACTTTAAGGCAAGGAAGAGACTCAAGTCCAGCTTTACCAAAACCTGATGATAGAGAATTCATGAAAAGAATCACCAAATGCTGAAAGGGAGCTCCCTTATATGACCTCCATAAAATCCCTCATGCTGACCCCTGGATTCTGTGGTCCTGAGCTCCCCCTGCACTTTCCATGAAACTGTCACTTGGGTCCATGTTCCCAAGCTCCTTCACCCTGTCATACGTCTATGTATCTGGGTTGCATGTTCCTGAGCTCTCTGTAACCTTTCCTGGTCCTGGCACCTGGACTCAGTGCTGCTGAGCTAACTGCTTCTCCCTCTGTCTGGAAACTGTATTCAAAGTTCCTGTAAGCTTGGTCCTCCAGGGTTGTAGTCAAGGGTTCCTACTTTCATCCCTGCAATGTGAGTCCCACATAGCATATATTTATGGTCCTGCACATTCTTTTTTTTTAGCCGTACATGGCAGTTGGAACTGTTCTTGGCAGCTGTCATGGCCATGGGTGACTGAGAAACAGTTGTGGTCAAGATGGATAGCGTAGCTGGCCAGTGTCTGCAGTCATTTTTCAGGTTCCTCTGGTTTCCAACTGTTCACAGGTAACAACGACTATGCATAAGGATAGAAAGGGAAACACACTCCTTAAAGAGGTCTCCAGATGATAAATATCCCCTCCCATGCTCTGTCTTTACATTATCCCAGAGCTTTGGAATCATGCCAGCTCTCTGGAGGTCAGTCTACACGGGAGCTTTGAGTCCCTTCACAGTGTCTGACTCAGTAATACATGCCATGTCCTTGGCTATCACAGTGTACATTTATGAGCCTTATTTCTTGAGATAATGAACCAGCATTTCACGAAGTCTTTGTAGTGTGTCTTAATTCCATCATTACAGATCCCACCCACCATGAACCTGTCATAAGTATCCCATCAAGTAGCTATAGAAGTGGAATCTAGAATGTGTCAGCCAAAGTCCTGGACCCCTTCAAAATGACCCATTACAAATATGCTATAGCCAAGGCCTAAGGTCGAGAAAGTAAATGATCTCTGAGGAGTGGGAAAAATGTTACCACGAATGTAAATACCCCTTGATTGTATGATAGTCATAAACATTAGTCATGGAAAAGAATCAGGTTTTAGGCCTCTTTACTAATTATACAAGGAACCTCATTTCATCATACATATGGAATACCATTATTGTAAAATCATTTGTTAATCTTCGTACTCCCCCTATTGTGGGTGTGGTTATAAATATCTGGAACAACCACCACTGAAGAATTTCTCTTGTTCAAAAGTCCCAATAAATCAATGCCTGCTTCTGTGCCTGGTGTAATATTTGGTCTCACAAGAACAACAGCCTGTGCTTTGCAGGAATTCAGTCAGTGCTCAAATATGGAGGGGGTGCCAAGGAGAGTTCAGAGACTCCCAGGCAATTCTAAGTGTCCCCCAGATTCCACCATCTGTAATTGAGTTTTGACACCTCGAGACACTAAGACATCTGGTCATAAAATTGTGTTCATTATGAAGTGTTGTCTAAAAAGTAACATTGGTTTGGTATTTGTGAGGTATGGACATCAGAATACAAGAATGGATATAAGACTAAAATTTTAAGAAATTTGAGGGGGCATCAACAAAATTTTTCTAATTGATAGGTATGGAAGAAATTGAATTTCAAATATGTCCTCAATGTCCACTTAATATTAAAAGTCTGACAAACTGAAATTTTGGAATTCTCTGTTTTTTATACAGTCATGCAAATTCCATTTATATGCAAATGTACTTTAATAGGCATTGAATGGTTTTCCTGTTTGTTGTAGTTTACAAAGCAATAGATTAATTAAATTAATTCAAATTTAATGTGCCATTTCCTCCAGGATGCATGATCCAAGAATTAATTAACCTGAGAGTGAAGGATATATTGAGGGAGTTGAGGGCTCTCAAAACTCCTTTCAGTGCCAGAGTCCAGGAACACTGTCATGTGTAGGGATTCTGCCCATATTTGTGCTGAGTGTAGGAGTCGATCAAATAAATGATGATCTTCTTAGTTATGAATCGTGATTTTCTCTCACTGTCCACAACTTTTACCCAACTGGAGCCTGAAGGATTCTCATCCACTTGGCCATTCTGGCAAAGAGAAAGTCCCTGAGAAAAGTCTAGTGATCATGTAGTTCTCAAAGGCTGAGTGGGGAGAGAATCCACTTCTGTGAATTCACCATTCTATCAAGCCAGCTGCTCATGGATGATGAATAACTTGGTAAGACATGAAAATTGCATGAGCGTGTGCCCATTCCCACAGTACATTTGTTGTAAAGTGGTTCTTTGATGAGAAGCAATGCTGTGTGGAATATCGTGACAGTGGATAAAGCTTTTCATAAGAGCACCCTGTCTACAATATGAGCTGCATCAGCACTCTCCACTGGAGACTAATTGGAATTTCAGGATGATGAATGAGGGTGAGCTCTACAAGGAATATGTTTATGACAGAGGAGAGAAAGACTATGTTAGGCATATCACTCTTATGGGTTTGGGGAGAGAGTTTCTCTTGAGTTTAAAGTTTATTTTCACATATTCAGAGCTGTACCTCCGTGGAATGATAGCTTCTTTCATCAAAGATTCTATAATTATTGATTCTCAGTAAATGAAAGCTCTTCCTTGGGGAGCCAGTCTCTGTCTTAAGATTCTAATATGGGGAATGAGGACACCTAAGCATTTCCTGATTTTAAACAGGGCTTCCCACAAGCAAATCACACCTCTGTTCTCCAGGTTAAATCTCAAATTGTGTTGTGAACTTCTGCACTGTCTTTTGTTTACTCCGGAAATAATGACCTTTTCTAGAAAAACAGGAGATTTCTGTGGATGTCTTTGTATTTAGTGGCTACATGCTCCTGTAATTTTCTCATACATTTCATGAAGAAGTTACATGGATGTTGTTTATGAGATTTTTCCCTATTGAAGTTTTGTCATTTTTTCTTTTCCAAGGTGCCTTTTGCCAGGTTCCATTGTATGAGTCAGGCCTAGGATATTTGGAAGTTCTCACAGGCCACCATGCCAATTGTACTGAATTGATACTCCACAACCAGAACATAGAATTGATGTGCTGTCCCTTGGATGAGGGACTGGAATGGATGTGTAGCATGCATTACAATGGGAATGTAGTGTACCACCTGTCCTTCAAGAGTTGTGTCTTGAAGGTGGGGCAAGATGGTGACTTAGTGTCATGCGGAATTTAGTTTGTCCTCTGTGGAAGCTAGTAAATAGCCAGGAATGGTACAGAACAACAGCTGGGGGAACAATAGTGACTGGACATACCGCATACACTAGTCTGGACCAGGTGGAAAGGCTCAGAATGCATAGAAAGCTCAAAGTCCCCCCACTGCAGAGTCCAGGGCCCCTTTGCCACAGGCACAGTAGTCTCGATCCCCAATAGGAAAGAAAGAAGTCTTTACTAGCAGGAAGGGGTAAACTCAATCAAGCTCTAACTGGAATTTATTAATAAATTATGAGTACTTAAGTTAGACCCCATGCACAGATAAACCTGGAACAAGCAGTAAAGATACATGAGTTCTTTCCTTGGAAGACAGCAAGCATGGCTGACGGAAAAAATTAAAGGAGTCTTTGTGATTAGAAAACAGTTAGTCTCCAAATTAAGGGAGCACATAGTTCCTGGGGATATATGTCACTTGTTAACATAAACTCTTGATTGACAAACACAAGGAGTGGAAGTCCAGCTCTGAGAAGACTTTTTTTTTTCTTTTTCTCCTCCTTAACAGCTCATTAGGTAGAACTGGAAGCACTCTTGTCCTCCACCACTGCCCAAGTCAAAGGAAGAATTAAGCTTGTCTGAGAAATGAAGTAACTCATCAGGTGAAAGAAGTTAATTCCCTAAAGGGTGTACCTTTCAAAAAAAAGGTGGGAGGTGCAAGGGTAGTTCAGTGGCAGAATTCTTGCCTGCAATGCAGGAGACCTGTGGTTGTTTCCGTTCCATGCACTTCCTACCAATGCAAACAGAAAAACAAGAAATGTTCAACAAATTGTACTGCAATAATAAGATATTCACATGGAAAAACAATGAAATGTGACCACATGAGAAAAATAAGATAAAAATGTCAGAACCAATTTAAAGTGTAATCCTAACTTCAAGTGATTCAGGTATCAGGGAGTGGAAAACTGATCTAATTAAATCCATTCTACAACCTTACCTCTGTCTCAACCATGCATCCACGAGGGAAAGTCTGCTGAAATTAAAGGCACCACATCAATAAATGCTGCTGGGAAGCCACAGGCAGACAAATCCTACATTCTTGCCAGGATAGGAAAAGCACAGAATCTAGAGGCTTTGTAGGAATGTGTATCAACTTGTTGGGTCTCACCCTCAAGGAAAACTGATGCTAGCTACTCCTTTTTCCTGAGACATGGGCTGATCTGGTCTGGGAAAATTTGAGTGGGTTCTATAATATCTGAGAGGGCACACCTCCAAATAAAGGCTCCATATGGCAGGGGAGGAAACAAGAAATGAAAAATTCTGAACCAGTTAAACAGAACCTATATGCTACAGTTTGAGAATAATTTGAACTGAATGTCAAAGAACAGATAGAGAATAAAGCCACCCAGCAAGAAAGTTCTTAGGTTAAAGAGTGAGACAACCTCAGAATAAACTTATTAAAGAAATCAAATGCCTAGTGTTCTAGTTTGCTAGCTGTTGGAAAGCAATATACCAGAAATGGAATGACTTTTTTAAAGGGGAATTTAATATGTTGCAAGTTTACAGTTCTAAGGCTGAGAAAATGTTCCAATTCAAACAAATCTATAGAAATGTTCAATCTGAGACATCCAAGGAAAGATACTTTGGTTCAAGAAGGTCGATGAAGTTCAGGGCTTCACTCTCAAGAAAGAAGGCCCGTGGTGAACACAGTCAAGGCTTCTCTCTCAGCTTGAAGGGCACATGGTGAACACAGTGTCATCTGCTAGCTTTCTCTCCTGGCATCCTGTTTCATGAAGCTCTCTGGGAGGCATTTTCCTTCTTCATTTCCAAAGGTCACTGGCTGATGGACTCTGCTTCTCATGGCTATGTCATTCTGCTCTCTCTGAATCTCTCTCATTTTCCAAAATGTTCCCTCTTTTATAGGACTTCAGAAACTTATCAAGACTCACCCACATGTGTGTAGACATGCCTCCACCTAATCCAGTTTAACAACAACTCTTGATCAAATCACATCTCCAGGGAGATAATCTAATTACAATTTCAAACCTACAATGCTGAATAGGGATTAAAAGAAGCAGCTGCCTTTATGAATGGGATTAGGATTAAAACATGGCTTTTCCAGTGTACATACATCATTTCAAACCAGCACACCTAAATGTCAGGAAAAATTATAAGTCATACTATGATAATTGAAGTATGGCCCATTCAAAGTACAGTGCAACACTTCAAATGAGATACAGGAGATGAAACAACTAATTCAGGATGTATAAACAACATGGAGAAACTCAATGAAAATACAAATCAATGAATGAGGGAGGATATAAAGAATACATTTGATGAACAAAAAGAATTCAAAATTTTGAAAAAACAAATTGCAGAACTTTTGAGAATGAAAGGCACAATACAAGAGACAAGAAAAAAATTGGAAAACTATAACAATAGATTTGAAGAGGCAGAAGGAAGGATTGGAGAAGTAGTGGACTGGAGCTGTGAAATCCAACACATGACAGAAAAGAATGGAAAATACAAGCAGGGTCTCAGAGGATTGAATGACAACCTGAAGCACATGAATTCATGTGTTGTGGGTGTCCCAGAAGGAGAAGCTAAGGAAAAAGGAGGAGAAACACTAAAGTAGGAAATAATCACTGAACATTTCCCATCTTCTAAGATAGACATAAAATTTCAAATACAAAATGTAGCATTCCCCAAACAGAGGAGATCAAATAGACAGTCTCCAAGATGTTTACTACTCAGATTGTCAAATGTCAATGAGAAAGAGAGAATATTGAAAGCAGCAAGAGAAAAGCAATTCATTGCATATAACAGTAGCCTGATAAGATTATGGAGGTGAGAAGGCAGTGGTATGATATATCTAAGAATCTAAAACAGAAAAACAGCCAACCAAGTATTCTATATCCAGTGGGCCATGGTGGCTCAGTGGCAGAATACTCGCTTGTCATGCCACAGGCCTGGGCTCGATTCCAGGCACCTGCCTATGTAAAAAAAAAACTATATCAAGCAATATTGTCCTTCAAAAATGAGGAGGTGATAAAAATATTTATACAGACAGTCATTCAGAGAATTTGTGACTAATAGACTTGTTCTTCAAGCAATACTAAAGGGATCACTGAAGACAGATAGGAAAATGCAGGGGAGAGAGGTCTAGAGAAGAGTGGAGAAATGAACACTATCAGTAAGGTTGAAGGATGAAAAAAATTAGGTATGACATATAAAATCCAAAAGACAAAATGGTAGAAGAAAGTACTACATCTACAGTAATTAGGTTAAATGTTCAAGGGTAACTCCCAAATCAAAAGACATAGACTGACAGAATGAACTCAACAACAGGACTGATCTCAATGCTGTCTACAGAAGAATCATTTTAGACCCAAGGACAAAAAATGATTGCAGGTGAAATATTAGGAAAAGATATTTCATGCAAACAACAAAACAAGAGGAGTAACTATACTAATACCAATAAATTAGCCTTCAAATGTAAAACGACTAAAAGAGACAAAGAGGACACTAAGTAGCAATAAAAGGATCAATTCAACAAGAGGACAAAACAATCATAAATATATATGTACCATGTGAGAATATTCAAAAATACATGTGGAAAATACTGATAACACTGAAGGGACAAATAGACATATCTACATAGTAGTTGGAGAGTTCAATTCCCCACTCTCATCAATGGATAGAGCATCTACACAGAGGATCAATAAAGAGAAGCAGACTTAAAAGGCTTTTCCACAACATTAAAACCCACAATAGCAAGATACACATTTTTCTCAACTGCTCATGAACCACTCTCAATGATTGACTATTTGTTGAATCAAAATCTAAATCTCAATAACTTAAAAAAATATTGAAATTATACAAAGCACCTTCTCAGGTCATCAAGGAATGGAGTTGGAAATTAACAGCATGCAGAGGATCTGAAAATTTACAAACATATGGAGACAATATAATACATTCTTCAAAATAAGTACATTAAGGAAGAATTACTAGAGAAAAAGGAAATACCTCTAGGGAAATGAAAATGAAAACACTACATAACAAAGTTTATGTAATTCAGCAATGGCAATGTTAAGAGGGAGATGTATCACCTTAAATACTGATATTAAAAAAAGAAGAGCAAAAATAGAGAAATTAATTGTTCACTTGGAATAACTACAGAAAGAACAGCAATCTAATTGAAAGCAAAGAAAAGTAAAGAAATAATGAAGATTGAAATAGAAAAAAATGGAATTGACAATATGAAACAATAGAGAAAATTTAAAAAAAATAGAAGAGGGTTATTTCAGAAAAATCAATAGCATTGATGTACGCTAAGATAGGTTGACAGAAAAAAAGAGAGGATGCAAATAAATAAAAATAGAAATGAAAAAGCAGACATAACTATTAACCCTGTAGAATTAAAAATGGTAATGAGAGGATACTATGAGCTACTACTATATGCTAATAAACTAGATATCATAACTGAAATGGACAACTTTCTAGAAAAGCATGAATAACCATATTGACTCCAAATGAAATAAATGACCTTAACAAAACAATCAAAATTAAAAAGATGAATCAGTCATCAAGAAACTCCAAATAAGAAAAGTGCAGGACCAGATGACTTCACAGTTGAAATCCACAAAGCATTCAAGAAAGAATTTATATCAATCCTTCTCAAAGTCTAAAAAATTGAAAAGGAAGGAAAGCTATTTGATTCATTTTATGAAACCAGCATTACCTTAATACCAAAGTCAGATGAACTTACTAAAAGAAAAAAAAATTCAGGCCAACCACTTTAAGGTAAATAGATGCGAAAATCCTAAACAAAATACTTGCAAATCAAATTGAGCAGCATATTAAAAGAATTACACACCATGACCAAGTGGCATTTATTTCATGTTTTCAGGCATGTTTCAAATCAAGAAAATCAATTAATGTAATACAATTATCAACAAATCAAAGCAGAAAAACTAGATAATCATCTCAATTGATGTAGAAAAGGAACATGACAATATGTAGAAGGAGTAGAAGGAAACATACTCAACATGATAAAGGCAATACATGAAAAATCCACAGCTAACATCATCCTCCATGGGTAAAATTGAAAGCTTTCCCTCTAAGATCAGGAACATGATGCAGATGTACACTGTTTTCACTGTTATTCAAGCCAGAACAATTAGGCAAAAAAAAATTAAAAGACACCCAAATTGAGAAGAAAGAAATAAAATATTCACTATTTGCACCTGGCATGATACTGTATGTAGAAAATCCAGAAAAAATCTACAACAATAGTACTAGAACTAATAAATTAATTCCCCAAAATAGCAGGGTACAAGATCAACACCAAAAATCAGTAGTGTTTCTATAAACTAGTAATGAGCGATCTGAAGAGGAACTCAGGACAAAAATTCCATTTACAGCAGCAACTGAAAGAACCTAATATTGTGAAATAAATAACAAAAGATCTATATGCAGGAAACTACAAGGAATTTCTAAAATAAATTATGGAAGACCTAAATAAATGGAAGGGCATACCATGATCATGGATTTGAAGACTACATGTAGTTAAAATATCAATTCTACCCAAATTGATTTATAGATTCAATGCAATACTAATTAAAACTCCAAAAGCTTACTTTGCAGAAATAGAAAAAGCAATAACTAAATTTATTTGGAAGGAATGTGTGCCCCAAAAGGCTAAAACTTACTTGAGAAAGGAAAATGAAGTGGGAGGTGTCATACTACCTGACTTTAAAGCACATTATGAAGCTACAGTGGTCAAAACAGTGTGGTACTGGCATAAAGTGATACACTGACCAATGAAATTGAATGGAGTACACAGAAATAGACCATCTCATGTATGTACTATTGATTTTTGATAAGGCAATCAAGGCACCACATCTGGGACAAAGTAGTGTCTTTGGAGAAGTGGATATCCATATACAAAAGAATGAAACAGTATTCATATATGACGCCTGATATAAAAATGAACTCAAAAATAGATGAAAGAACTAAATATTAATGTTAAAAAAATAAGGCTTTCACAGTAAAATATAGGGAGGTATCTTAAAAACCTTGTAGTAGAAGCCAGTTTCCTAGACCTTACACAAAAGCACAAGCATTGAACAAATAGATAAATGGGAATTCCTCAAATTTAAACATTTTTGTGCATGAAATAACTTTGTCATTAAAGTAAAAAGTCAGCTTACAGAGTAAGAGTCAATATTTAGGAATTAAATTTCTGAAAAGAGTTTAGTATCCAGAATATATAAAAAAAGTTTTCAACTCAATAGCAAAAAGAAAAACAACCTAATTTAACATGGTCAAATGACATGAATTCACACTTCTCAGAAAAGGAAATAAAAATGGCTTAATGGCACATGAAAACATCATCAACCTCACTTGGTATAAAGGAAATGCAAATTAAAACCTAATGAAATTGCATCTGACATCCCCTAGAATGGCCATTATCAGAAAAAAAGAAAATGGCAAGTGCTGGACAGGATATGGAGGAAAAGACACATTTATCCACTTTGGTGGGAATGTAAAATGGTACAACCACTCTGGGAAGTATTTTAGCAGTTATTCAGGAAGCTAAGTATAGAATTTCCATATGATCCAGAAATACCATTACTAGGTATATAGTCAAAGGACCTGAGGGCAAGGACACAAACAGACCTTTGCTCACCAATATTTATGGCAGCATTATGTATAATTGCCAAGAGATGGAAACAGCCCAAATGTTGCACAATGGATGTGTGGCTGAACAAGCTGTGATATTACGCATGTATGATTGAATATTATACTACTGTTAAAAAGAATGAAGTCATGAAACATGTAAAAACTTGAATAAACCTTGAGGACATCATGCTTTGTGAAATTACTCTGAAACAAAAAGGACAAATCCTTTATGGTCTCTTAATATGAATTAACATTAATGAGTGAACTTTGAGAATTGAAGTTAAGAACAGAAGTCAACAGGACATAGAAATAAGGTAGAGATTGGGCAATTGGTGTGGAAAGAATACAGATTGTGCAACAGAACTGATTGTAAAAATTCAGAAATGGGAAGCACAATACTACGTATTAGTAGCCCAATAACATAAGCACACTGGATAAAACTCAATGTGAGCATGATTGAGGCAGGATGATGGTGACCCATATCAAACCAAAAGGAAAGCTAGAGGATAAAGACTGAGATGGTAGAGATTATGAATGCCTAGAGTGGACTGTTCTAGTTTCAGCTTCTGGAGTGCAATATACTGGAAAAGGAATGTCTTTCAAAAAGGAGAATTTAATGAGTTGCTAGTTTACAGCTGTAAGGCTGAGAAAATGTTCCAATTAAAACAAATCTATAGAAATGTCCAATCAAAGGCACCCAGGGAAAGATACACTGGTTCAAGGAGGCCGATGAAGTTCAGGGATTGTCTCTCAAGTGAGAAGGCACATGGTGAACAGGGTCAGGGTTTCTCTCTCAGCTAGAAGGGTACACGATGAACATGGCATCATCTGCTAGTTTTATCTCCTGGCTTCCTTTCATGAAGCTCCCCGGGAGGCACTTTCCTACTTCATCTCCATAGGTCACTGGCTGGTCAACCCTCTGCTTCTCATGGCTATGTCATTATCTGCTCTCTTAGAAATCTCCTTCATTCTCCAAAATGTTTCCTCTTTTATAGGACTCCAGAAACTAATCAAGGCCCACTCAAATGGGAGGAGAAATGCTTCCACTTATTGCTGCTTACCAACTACTCTTGATTAAATCACATCTTCAGGAGATGATCTAATTACAATTTTAAACATACAATGCTGAATAGGGATTAGAAAAAATGGCTGCCTTTACGAAATGGGATTTTGATTAAAACATGGCTTTTCCAGGGTACATGCATCCTTTCAAACCAGCACATGGACAATGATATTGAAGAATGTACAAATAAAAAGACATTTTCATAAGTGAGATCAAATGAATGCCAAAATTGCAAGGTGTTAAAAATAAATGGCGTAAGAGAAAATGTACAATCAAGGAAATCTAGGGTCTATAGTCAATAGTAACGTTTTAATATTCCTTCACTGACTGTAACAAAGGCATGATGTCAAAACTACATGTCCACAGATGGAGTGGTATGGATTCTTGTGAAGGAAATATCTTCATATACACTAGATCATCAAAGGAATATTTATACACTTATATTGGACTGTATAATATATGAATAAAACTGTCTAAAAAATGAAAAGAGTAAACCAAGTGCTCCAGAGTATGTGGAAGAAAAGATGTACCTACTCCCTGTTGAAAAGGAAACTGAGAGTTGCAGCCCCTTGGAGGGCAGAGTGATTATTCAACAGGAGGCTAGGGGTGTGTTTCCCATTGGATCCTGATACCCCATTGCTGACTATTTAACTGGATAAACTGAATATGAAGATATATATTGACATCTGCACACTTGTGTTTGTGGTAACAGCATTCCAAATCCGCAATGGATGGATGTGGTTTAAGGGTAAAAAGACTGAGGAATGGACAAGGGAAATATGGTATACACATATAATTGACTACTGCATGGCCACAAACAGGAATGAAGTTGTGAGGCATACAACTTGGTGTATGGACCTTAAGAACTGTTGAATGAAATGTCAGGAAGAAAAATGCAAATATCATCCCTCAATCTTATGGACCACCTGTAATATAAGAAGTTGGTAAAATGAAGTTGAGAGCATGGGTTATCAGGTTGGAGCCTACTATAATGGGTCCCAGATTGTAAGCTCTTACAGTAATGACATATATTCAGGAGTTGCAACTGTTATTTCTAAATTAGGAGATACTAAACTATTTTTTTATAACCTGGTTGATCCTAGAAAATTTAGGTATTCATACGACAATTGAGACAAAGAGTTAGAGCCCTGAAGCTATGTAAGTCAGTACTACCCCACAGAGAAACTGTTTTAAAAGTTGAAAAAGTTATCAAACTTAGTGTACAGCTATAAATGAAGCTTATCAGGATAGGAATAAGGAAAACCAGAACACAGAGTAAAGATTGATATCATGCATATTTTTAAACTTCAACTCTGTATGATACCAAAGGGAGAGATGTTTATTTGGTTCAAAATTTGTATTTGGAGTAGTGCATTGACTAATTTAACTTGTATGGTTAGTTTAGTTGAACAATATAAGTAAATAGAATCTTGAATAGGGCATGAGATTTTGTTGGCTTTTTCAAGATTACTGGATGCCCTGATATATCCCAGAGTATTGTGGTCATTAATTAAATAAGCAATAGCAAAGTTCCCTTGGGACAACAGGGAGAGAGGAGTAAATATTCATTTTCCCATGTGAAGAAATTCTGAAATTTTCACAAGCAGTGGGGACAAACAGATCAATAGGCCAAACCTTTGATCATGGAATTCACCCCTGTGAAACTTATTCCTGCAAAGGATAGGCTATGTCTCTTTAAAATTCGGCCTAAGAATCACCCCAGAGAAACTCTTTTGTTGCTCAGATGTGACCTTTCTCCCTAAGTCAATTCGACAGGTAAATTCTCTGCCCTCCCCATGATGTGGTATGTGACACTCATGGACATAAATCTCCCTGGAAATGTATCACAGAATTCCAAGAATAAGCCAGACCCAGCATCAAGATATTATGAAAGCCTACTTGATGAAGCAGGGGAGAGAGCAATGAGATGCAATAGGATTTCAGTTATGGAGATATTTCAAACTGAGTTCAGAGGCTATCCTGGAGGTTATTCTTTTGCATTATATAGATATCCCTTTGTAGTCATGGTGTATAGGAGTGACTGGAGGGAAGTAACTAACACCGTTGAGTCGTATTTCTGTAGGTTTGATTCTTGAAGATGATTGTATAAAGACATAGCTTTTACAACGAGACTCTGTGACTTGAAAACCTTGTGTCTGATGCCCATTTGTCTGGGGTCTAGACAGATAAGTACAAAAATATGGGTAAAAATGAATAAATACTACGAGGGATAAAGGTAAAATAAATTGGGTATATAGGAATTCTAGTGGTCAATGAGAAGGAGCGTGTCATGCTTAGGTACATGTGTCAATTTGACCAAGTGGTGGTACCTGTTTGTCTGGTTGGGCAAGTGCTGGCCTGTCTGTTATGATGAGGACATTTCATAGAATTAAATCATGATCATGTCAGCTACATCCATAGCTGATTACATTTGCAATCAGCCAAGGGCGAGTGTCTTCTGCAATGAGTAATGCTTAATCTGATCACTGGAAGCCTTTTAAGGAGGATTCAGAAGAGACAGGCTCTTTCTGTCTTGGCTGGTGAGCCTCTCCTGCAGAGTTCATCAGACCCACCATTGGAATTGTCTGTTTCACAGCCTTTCCTGCAGATTTTGGACTCTGTGTTCATGAAGTCACATGAGACACTTTTATAAATTTTATATTTGTGAGTGTTCCTTGTTGATTCTGTTTCTCTAGAGAACCCTAACTAATACAGAGGGATAAGGAATATAGTATGTATGAGTTTTTTCATTTTTCTTCTCTTGTTTTTCTTGGAGTGATGCAAAAGTTCTTAAAAATAATCATGGTGTTGAATACAAACTATGTGATTAGATTGTGAATGATTGATTGTACACCATGAATGGAATGTATGTGTATGAAGATTTGTCAATAAAAATATTTTTTAAATGTTGTTGATATGTCAAAAAGAAAGTCCACGTGCCATTTTTGCCTAATGTTTAAAACAGTTACTGCCAAGATCAGAGCCATGTATTACTCTCCAAGGATGCACAATAAGGGGAAATCTGTTTATGTCAATACACAAGTGTCTCTTGCAGGGAGGAAGGAAAGCGATCAGCTGTGTGGGGCATTAGGTCACACTACACATGGGGTCTGGCTCAGTAATAAGTGCAGAGGGATGTTATGGAATGAATGACTTTCTGATAAAGTCCATGTTTCATTTTCATCCACCAAATATTTCATGAAAGACCTGACTGTCCATAACTGCAGGTGTTTTATTTATTACTAAACACAAAAATAGTAACAATTATGCATACTCATATTTATATTCACATGGACCTGTTGTCTTTTTACTATGAATGACTATAAAACACAAAGTGACCAAGTGGCAGTCTTGATTTTCAGTTCAATTGAATCACTGCTGTGTCTTCTTCTAGGGGCACTCAATGTTTTAGGAATAAGCACTGTAGACCAATAGCATGTAAGGTTTCAGGGAAAAGAAGCAAATTTTCATTGTGGATCACTAGGGATGATAATTAATGGTGCCAGCCGATCTCTACACCTTGATTCATGGGCCGATGAATCCGGGTTGTGGGCGACTCAGAACCATATTTTGGATGCTTTCTCAGAATATACACAGCCTCCTAGTTGACACCATAATTGGGTCTTACGAAGGCCATTCCACCATTCTAACAATCCAGCTGCCTCTGGATGATAGAAAACATGGTAAATCCATCAAATTCCATGAACATGTGCCCAAACTTTCTGAAGTGTGTTCCTTCATCAGAAGCAATGCTGTCTTGAAGAATGTGGAGGAGGATATGGCATTCCATAAGTCCACTGGTGATAGTTTTTTAAGGAAGAATCGCATGCAGGGAACACAAACCCATATGTGAAGTATGGTTTTATTCCAGTTGAATTAATCAATGCAAATCTGGCCAATTCTCCTGCCAAGCCAAATGAACACCCAGCTGCAGTGCTAGAATTTCCATCCACTGGGAAGGTTTTCACTCATCACTGTCCTTCAGGGACATCCCAGAAAGAGGCTGTAATGCTACATCTCTAAGCTTGCAGATGATACCTACATATTGCAAAGAATCATCTATAAAACAGGACCAAGTCTTTTCTTTGTTAATCGACTGACTGTAAGGAGGCACCCAAAAGGCAACAGGTCTTTGCTGGGTAAGAGAAGTCAATGTTACAGGATTTGTGGGGGCCCTGTTCATGTGGGCCACTTCCTCTTGTCACTTACCAGGACTTCAGGACCTGCTTGAACACTACCTTTTATATACCATTTCCATTTTATAATGGAGAGTTGCAATGCATGTCCAAATTTATGGATTCAAGGGTCAGAAAATGCAGCACTCAATAGGCAACAAAGGTCTCAGTGAAAATTGATAGGCCATAATAAAGCTTATAGTCTCCATTGAGGCCCATTAGCAGTCTAAACATTGCCTCCCAAAACGACACTAGTTATCTTCAGAGGGTGGCAATGTTTATGCCAAAATCCTAAGGGTCTGCATGGTTTTTATTCCTTTTGGGTCTGCCAAAGGTTTCAGATGGCATCTCTATTTGCCACTGATATTTCCCGCATCAATATATGTGCTGGATCATATGGCCCAAGTGACAGAGCATCTTGCCCAGCCACCTGGACTTTTACAGCATCTCTTGTTCTGGTCCCATTCAAAACTAGAAGCTTTTCTGTTCACTTGGTAAACTTGCCAGAGTACCACACTCCAATGAGGAAAACCACGTCTAAAAATCTCAACAGGGCAACTAGGCACTATACCTCATTTTGGGCTTAGGAGGGGCCTGATGCAGCAGCTTATCCTTCATTTTAAAAGGGATAGATGGACATGACCCACATCGGGGACAATAAGAAATTTCAATGACATAGAATGCCCTGTATTCTTGTTCAAATTATTTCCCAGCCTCTGACAAACAAAGGCCTTACCAATATGTCTAGAGTAGTTGAAAATTCCTGCTGATATGTCCAATCAACCTGATATCATCAATGTAACTGACCAGCTTGGTGTCTTGTGAGAGGGAAAAAATGATCTTGATCCCTGCAGACAAGATTATGACATAGGGCTGGAAAATTGATATACTTCTGGGTTAGGATAGGGATGGTATACTGCTGGTACACATTTAAACAGGTTTCAATACTGGAATTATGTGTAGTTAATAATTAGTGTACCTATCTTTCATAAACATGGTGCTTCTGAACCTATTCACAATATCATCTACTATCAAATAAGTTCTTGCTGGACTGACCTTAGATTACATATACATTTAGTAAACTACTTCCCAATATTTCATTCCTTTCTCCTTCCATCAGACTCAAAATTGCATTGTGATCTCCCTTAGCCCCCGCCTTTCCCTCCCTGCATATTGTCTACACAGCTATCTTCTCAAAATCTTTGTGTGATTTATCATTTTAGACATTAACATTTGTCAAATTTAATAACATTAATTGAATTCACAATGTTTTGCTACTACTTATTACCCAAACTTTAATCACCACAGATATTGAAGACTTGCCCATTCTGTTTACTTTCTCCCCACATCTGGACAGGCTGTTAAGAAAGCCTTCTACATGTGCTTATTCTGATGGCACTGATGGGAAATACAAAACTACTGAATATGGGAATTTTCTCTCTGTCCCATTTCCAGCCACCATAAAGTTCCACACCCCACACTTTCAATTTCACCTTGGAAAAGTCCCTGTGGATAGAGCAGGAGAAGATGAAAGTGTTCGCATTCCTGTAGGAAGGGTCTGTGCATGGCTGTAGCTGTTATTGGGCCTCCATTCAGACTTTCTGAGAGACAATCAAATGCATGTCTCCCTTTCTTCTTCCAATCCCATGATGAGACAGAGGTGATGGGCATCTGGCATGCAAGATTATCAAGGTAACAAATGGCTGCCTTAAATTCTCCCCCAGCCTCAAATTGCACCATTTCTGGAGATGTTTCCTGAGATAGATTATGCTCCTCCATGCTGATCATTATGAGCTCTGTGACATTTTGATCTTTTTTCCCTCAAATTCCCACTATGCTTTACTCATAGTACTGTTGTGGGGCCAGAGATCTGCAAAATATGGGGAGTATGTTTTATGTCCTGGCTCTATTACTGATGTTTTTGGTTGTTATCTGCAAGGAAACCTGACTAGAAATGGCGATGCATTTACTGAACGTGAACAAGTATCATAGGCAACATTCCTGGACTCTACCTGGACATTTCTGAGTAAGGGTCAGCTCAAAATGACTTTCACATATTGTCTTAGTGAATACTTCAGAATCTTGTCAACAGCAATATCAACCTCAGTTTTGTTACACTCTGCTATAGAGAGTAAATGAAACACTTTGATTAAATCTCCCAAATAGGTGTAATTGATTGGCACATGGTGAAACTCACAGGGAAAGTGATACTTCCCAAAGCCGGGAAGATCAAAGTGTCATTATGCATGCAATCTGGTATTCCTGTAGTATGCCAATGCACACACAAATACCCAAAGGCATGAATATGCACAATCTTAAATTAAGTGTTCCTTAAATCCATGAGTAAAAGTAACATTACGCCTTAGGATATGTAGCTGATCCATAAACTACAAAAAACAACTTACCAAATTAATGAAAAAAAAATTTAAAGGATCTCTAAAAATGCATTCGAAATTCTTCAAAGGGAAAACTATGTTTTTTTGTTGAGCCAAACAGAAGTTGAGAATTTTTAAATGCTAGCCCAGTAACATATAATTCTGTGAATGTTGTGACAATATTTTTTAATATGTGGACCTAAGAATACCTAAAGCACTATCAACTTGTGAAATGCAAAGTAAACTAGCTATTTAACTAATATTCAATGTCCATGTTTTATTTTCTATTTTGTAGGAATAGACAAAGAATGGAGGGCAATGTCAAGGGCATAAAGATTTGTCACGTGATGCTCGCATGCACCATCTGCATATATTGGCTGTGCCTCCACAAGCATCTCCTACCACATTAGTAGGTTACATCTTTTAAAATCATCTCCTTAATAAAGATAGATCAGTTTGTAGGTAATGCAAAGTGCTATATTAAAATGATGATTCAACAATCATGCTAGGGTATGGAAACAAGAATTTGCAGTTTGTAATAAAGTCATAAAGATGTTTGTGCTGTTATCCCTTAGTGGTAAAAAATATTCATGTACAATTTTTTTAAAAGTTACTTTCCAAACTTGAAGGAAAGAAAGGTGAAAATTGTTACCAATTTCACTTTTGTAGTTATAAATTCAGTCATATTTTCTCATGCTCATGGTATACAAAGAATTTTCTTTATGAAGATTGCTGTTGTTGTAAGTAAAATAGAGCAAATGAAATGTAAAACTCATTCTTTCAATTGAGATTGTAGATTGATGTTGTAACAACAAAAGAGGGAAATTGTGTCCTAGGCATGCTATAAATTATTCATAAATATTAGGAACATGCCATGATACTTTCTCTAGAGGAAAACTTATGCAACCATATATGCAGTCTAAATGGATTTTTTATTACCACATTTACATTTTTAAACTGAAGCAAAATCACCTGTGTATGTCAGATGTTCAATAAAAAACAACATGAACTCTGCTTTTTATATATACCTGTATATATAGCGGTTGTTTGTAAAAAAAAATTGGTGTTGTCATTTGCTTATGATGTACAGGTTCCATAGTGAAACTTTAGGCTCAGTTATAAATGTAAGAATTTATTTTGTTGGAAGAGTTTTAGTAAATATGTGCTCTCTTTCTGACCATCATGATCACCTATGATTCTTACTAAACAGTCAGGTCCTAGGGAGTTGAAAGCATTCTGAAAGCTGGTCATCACAATCAAAAAGTCCTGCAGGTAAATATTCTCCAAAGAGAAGCTTGAAAACTTATGACCTAGGAAAAATCCTGGAAGGTGAATTTCAATGTTGGGTAGCCACTCAATATCAAATGTCCTGATAGTGGTGATAAGAATATTTCAGGTTGGAACATCCTGGATTCCAGCGTGGTCACAGTCCCTCCATTTAAGGTGCTGCTCTGCAATTCTTCCTGGAATCAATGTGGACATTCAAGAATCTGGGAAGCATCCAAACAATCTTGAGCTTGATTAATACAGTCAGCAGAAGGAGGACCTGCCTCATCCCTCTGAAATCACAAAGGCGACACAGTGTGTTAAGTGAGCAAAAACTGATGGGTGCAGAGTGTTGAAATGTGTGGCGTCAACAGAGCTGCACATAGCTAAGCTTTGTGAGCATTTACAAAGATATTTGTGAACTTGATAAGAGTTATTTAACATTGAAAAAGATTAAAAGCCATGGGTTGAAAGTTATACCAATTTTGAACTTATCATTTTTAGGCATATGTTTGCCACATATGAATTTTATTGGATAATTTAGAAATAATATTAAACATAAGGCCTTGCTTGCTTATTAAAATAATGTCATTGCAAATGCAAAAAAGACAAAACCACAAACAAATTTACACATTCATATCATAAATAGATATGCAAACACATACAAACATTTACACAAATGCACATATACTAACATATGTTCACTTCTGTAAACACTATCCCACAACTAACACATACTCAGACATAGACAGTAACACCCAAAGTCTAACACAGACATTTCATGTGATCACAAGGGTTTATGAAGACATTTCCAAACCTGGGTTTTGCCTCTACAACTGTAACTGAGCAGGAGAGCTGTGGATAACTTCAACCACAGTAAGTGAATTGAACCCTCAACATATGTTCCTTTTTCAACAGTTCCTTTGTCTCTAAGAGACATTTTCAGACATCATGGAAGGAAGAGACCCAGGGTTGCCAAGGTCATGGGATGATCTTTCCTCATGGTGCACACTCCATCCCCATGGAAGGGAACCACTAGACTTACCATTCTGGTACTGTGACTACCTTGTAGGTATGGACTCTCATCTTCATTAGGGGGAGCCTTTGTTTCTAGGCCATGGGTACCCTCAGCAGGCATATTTTTCCTCAATGGACCATAGGGCATCTTTCTGTCCTCTGCTTCTACCCAGATGAAGAGATGCCTTCCACTTAAAGAGGTCCTGTTTCCTTGAGTTCCTGTGTATACACATCCATTTTATAAAAATAACTAAGAGACAGTGACACATATATCCTAAGAGGCCTAACTGAACTTTCTTGAGTCCTATAAAAGAGGAAATATTCTGGAGAATGAAGGAGATTCAGAGAGAGCAGAGCAGAACAACATAGCATTGAAAAGCAGAGTCCACCAGCCAGAGATCTTTGGAGATGAAGAAGAAAAATGCCTCCTGGGGAGCTTCATGAAATAGGAAGTCAGGAGAAGAAGCATGCAGATGACTCCATGTTTGCTATGTGCCCTTCCAGTTGAGAGAGAAACCCTCACTGTGTTCACTATGTGCCTTCTCACTTGATAGAGAGAGAGACCCTGAACTTAATCAGCCTTCTTGAACCAAGGTATCTTACCCTGGATGACTTTGATGGGACATTTCTATAGACTTGTTTTAACTGGGATATTTTCTCAGCCTTAGAACTGTAAACTAGCAATTTATTAAGTTCCCCTTTTTAAAAGCCATTCCATTTCTGGTATACTGCATTCCAGCAGCTAGCAAACTAGAACAGATTTTGGTACAGGAGAGTGGGGTGCTGCTGCAGTTTGCTGATACCAAATATGTCGGAATGGCTTTTTAACGGATAAGGGGTAGAATCTGGTGAGAAACCTGATAGAGAAGGCCTAGAATGTTTTGGCATAGAAAGCCAACGACAGGGCTGTGGTACATGTATAAACAGAGTCACTGCCAGTCTGGCCTGGGAAGTTCAGAGAAGGGACACATTGGAGGAAAAATAACTTCAGAGACAAAACCAGGGAGTCTGAGGTCTGAAGTCAAGAAGCCTTGGGCCAGGAGAGTGGACCCACTCAAGCCCATGGAGAGTGTAAGTTTGCCCCAAAGGCAGAGGATGGGCCTTCCACCTCATTGCAGTAGAAGAGTCATGCCATCTCAGGCCTTGGAGAAAGTGAACCTCATTCCTTGGGATTTTGTGAGATCCTAACTGCCACCATATGGGGGATTGAGCTTGTGCCCAGAGATGGCAGAGAGCCAGGGTACAACCCTTACATTTGGAGAGGGTGGAGCTGAGAAAAAGGTGGTCTCTCCAATGTCCCCCAAGGTTGTATTTGAAGAGAGGCAGGCCTCTATGTAGGCCTTTGGAAAGTGTGGGACTGTTGCTTTCTAAAGCCCCAAAGATAAATGCCCCTCAGATTTTGAAATCTAATGGACTTTGCCCTGAGGGTTTTCAAAATTGCTTTGGTCCTGTGTCTCCTGTGTTCCTTCCTCCCTATGGAAATGGGAATATGTATCCCATGACTGTCCTTCCTTTGCATGTTGGCAGCAAGCAACATGTTCTGAGTTTTATAGGTCCAGAGCCAGTGAGGAGAATTTTGTTTTAGGACAGACCATGCTTGTAACTTTGAGATTTTGTTCTGGTTTTAACCTTGTATTGTATTTGTAATGTTACTGAAATTGTTCTCTGAAATTGCATGGAATGAATGTATTTTGTATATGGGGAAAGCATGTCTTTTTTAAGGTCCAGAGGGTGGAATGTGCTGGTTTGAAATGATGTATGGACCCTAGAAAAGCCATGTTGTAATCCTAAACCCATTTTGTAAAGGCAGCTGTTTCTTCTAATTCCTTTTCAGTACTGAATGTTTGAAACTGTAATTAGATCATCTCACTGGAGATGTGATTTAAGCAAGCATGATTGTTAAACTGGATTAACAGGAAGCAAGAATACCAGGCAAGGGCAGGAATTTCCTTCCTAGCCACTCCCCTACCTGCTCCTGGAGTACCTCATCTCTCTTGAGATGATCATGTCATTTGACTTATTATTCTATTAAGTTCATATATAGTATTAATTGATTGATATGTGATAATTCATCCTTGCATCCCTGGGATAAGTGCCAAGTATTTATGATGCATAACTACTTTTAACTTTGCTCTACTTTTGTATCTCATATTAATAGCTGATATTCTTCCCATACTCAGACAAGATATTGATATGTTCTGTTCTTTTGCTTGTATGACACCTTCGAGCTGTGGAGTCAGCCAAATATGGGCCTTATTTATTGACGGGGAACTGTTTCTTTCTCTTCTATTTTTTGGAACAATTGCTCCAAATATGAAGAATTATTGATTCATTCCACTTTGAAAGATAGATAGAGTACAGCTGTGAATCTTTACTGACCTCTGACATTTATTCAGGGTTATCTATAATTATTGAGCCCATATCTTCATTTGCTATGCATCTTTTCAGATTATATATCTTTTTGCATTCAGTTTCATCATATTTGGTATTTCTAGTAATTTTTCTGTTCATCTAAGTCTTCAAATTTTTTGACTTGCAATAACTCAAAATATTCTCGATGTTCATTGTCATTTCTCTTATGTTTTCACATTTTCTTTATTAGATGTTCAGATCTTCTTCCAATTACCTTCACCACAACTGCCACTTTGTTTTAGGAAATTCTTAGGTTTAAACTCCTCTCAAGAATGTTCTAATGAGCTCAGCCATGAACTTGGATCTGGACGATAAAGCTGAAGACAGGAAAATGAAAGTTCATTCCAAGAGACACCCCACTCGAGGAACTGAGTATTTGCTGAAAGAGAGCAGCACACTGAAATCCTCAGGGCTTGCCAGTCCTCGTGTGGAATCATGGGTTCATGAACCAAAAAGACAGCCACACCCAAGACAGACCCTCACTTCTACAAGTAGGCTTTGAACAACGAAGGAATCACCATTTCTTGACCACATTCACTCTGGCCTTAGGCTCAGAGCTACCTACTGGTCAGGATGTAACTTGCATATCCAGGTCTTCCTTAGAAAAAAACACCTCTTATGTTCTTTAACTGGTGTATATTCTATCACTGGGTTTAGTTTTGTAAGTCGTTCTCATTTTATTTATTTCATTTTTTCTTTTCCTGGCAGGATCACATTTCACCTTTTTCCATGTGAGTATCCCATTATTGCAACACCATTTGTTGATTTTTTGTTTGTTTTCTTGTTGTTTTTATAATGATGAGAGTATTGCCTGGGAATTGAAACTGGGTGTCATGCATGAAAGGTAAGAATTCTACCACTAAACTACACTTGCACCCACCTCATTTCATTTTGTACCAAGCGTTTGGTGATTAGAATATGAAACAGAATCTCAATACATATATATGCTTTAATTTATATATATTTTAACCTATTTAATGTTGTTTAAGTTGTTTCCAATTTATGGGCATTGCAATGCAATCTACAAATAATCTTTTATGTCTAGTAGTTCAGAAAAATATTGTTCTGGGTTTTAAATGTACAACAACAAAAACAGATCTGGAAAATTGCAAAGTATCAGCATGTATTCAACACATTACAGCACTGTTGCACTAGAGTAAAAAACAATAGTAACAAATATGGAGAGAGAGAGTTGCTATAGAAAGTTTGTGTATAAAGACTGGAGGTCCCTGTCTTGCTGCACTCTGGGTGCTTTCCAAGGAACCACTATGTACATCGACTTCAGGTCAATGAGCAATGTTTTGTGGCAATACACATTAAATTCATCTCATTATATTGTGTGTTCTCATGTTCAGCTGATTTATTTGTATGGGTAGATGATTTTCTTATTCTAATTATAAAGAAATCTCAATGGCACTTAGAACACAGTACATAAGTACATTTTAAATGAAGTGAATATTTTAATACATAAAATTGAGAGGATTTTTATCATTTACCCAAAAAAGTATTGCTCTAGAGACAAGTAAATTATAACTTTCACAGGGATTTCACAGTGTCCACCTCTCATAGTCTCACCTCTTTCACTTGGAAGAGTGGAAGACGTGGACCAGCAGGAGCATGTGAAATAGAAGATATGAATTACATAAGCATTGTCACTCTCCAGTATTCCAGGTCACACCTGCTTCTGTCTGGATTTCCTGTGAAAGTCAAAGGAACCATGACTACACCCTGTGTGGTTGCTCTAAGAAAAATAAGAACATCAGAACAGCAAGCACAGGAGAGGGTTCCATGGATCCCTGTCTTCCTTGTGGGAGGAAACACAGAGGCTCAATCAGGAACCTCCTCATCTTCCCTCTGTAGCACCTTGTCCCTGTGCCCCATGGGCAGGGTAGAATCCTCTGACCACCTATTCTGGGCTCCCCAGCAGGGGGATCTTTGTGTCTCCTGTCCTACCACAGGCCTTCTAGTGTTTGATAGCAAAGCAGTATGCACACCTCTGTTCTAATGTCTCACTGGTTCATATGTTAATGCACCTCACTCTGGAGAACACCCAGTGAGGCTGGCATGGGACCTGGTAGTTTACCTCTCAATGGTGTTGCCACCACAATCTATCCTACTTTCATATACCAGCCTCTCCCCAATATGCTGGAATTCAGAAAGTCCAAGGGACAAGGAGCCTGTTTTTCACAGGTGATGTTCATGTTCCAATTAGGCATCTTCTTCCTTGGGAATGATCCTTCTAGATGCACCTGGATACTCATGAGGACAGGAATTGTCCTTAGACACAGGTTGCACCAAGGAGAACATCATTTCCCAGTTATGGGTGCTGGGTGGGGTAGAGGAAGATGGAAATATCCTCAGATTCCAGGGATTGCACAGAACATGAGGTCCTAGAACACATCTGACTGGCACTGGTCACCTTGACAGGACGTCACATCAGCTCCATCTGCAGAAACCTGTGGTTGTTCAGGCAGGATAAGGTGTGTGACTTTGTTCTTTCTGATTGACCTGACTGCTTCACAGAAAACTGAATTAGTGGAACCTGTCACATTATTAATATGAAAATACAGGAAAATTCAGTGTAAGAGAAAACAAGAATAAATGAGTGATTAATACATCCAAGAATAAAATAAAATAAATAAAATTAAATGTAAATGGAATCAGTGTTATTCTTTGAAAAAGTGTAAAATAACCAAATATTATGCGTCTGCTAATTTTGTCTTTGACCCTCTTCTGACATATATATTGAAAACTACCATGCTCTTTGTGACGTAACTGTCCATACCATGCAAAGCATGAAAATTTATAAAAGTTTACAGTAAGCACAGAGACCTGGTCCTGGATGACACAAAGCACTGAGCCTGCTCCTGAGGCCAGGCAAGGTTTTCCCTCCTGCTCCTTCACCTGAGGATTTAAGCTCCACCTGATGGATGGTGGTGCTTTTTCTTTGCACTCCTCAGGAGTGTAACATAAGAAAATTAACTTCACAAAATCAGATGAAAGACTGTTTGCACTTCCATCCAAATCCAGAACAAAGGGAAGGAAATTGCATGTGGGTGTGTTTTCACCTATATGTATATATATGTGTGTGTATATATATATGCACATATATATATGCACACAAATATATATAAATATATATAAATGTATATGTATATATGTGAATATATATGTTATATTTTGAATAACACATGGAAAAAAAGACTCTACTTTAATTGAATCTGGATTAGATCATGGACATGCTTAGAAAAAACTGAACGGTGATTATCTGGGAATTACAGATTGTGAAAGAATGCATGGCAAGACCCAAAAATTCTTCCCCAACCCTGTTTACATCTGTCCAGGGTCCCCTCATCTCTGTTCAGATGATTGTGCAATATTACTTATTGAACTATCAATTTTAGTTTTTATAGTCATTTAATTGATGCATGATAATTCAACCTTGCATCCTTGGGATAAATGCCAATTGTTTATGACACCTAATTATTTTTACATGTTACTCTATTTTTCTGCCTTGTATTTGGTCTAGGATTTTGTTCCCATATTTAGAAGAAGTACTGATATGTTATTTTATTTTGTTCTGATGACTCTTTCCTTTGAATTCAACAAACTTTGGGCCTTCTATAATAGCTGGGAAAGTGTTTGTTTCTTCTATTTTTGAGGAGAAAGTGTTCCCAAATTTGGAAGGACTATGGAGCATTTCACTTTGAATGATAAGTTGAATGCTGCCCTGAATTTATATTTACTTTGTCTTTTATTCATGAGTATTTATTATAACTGGTTCAATACCTTCATTTTATATGTTTAATCAGATAATAGAATCCTTTTCTTTTTTTTTTAATGGGAAGACACCAAGATTTGAACCTTGGTCTCTGGCATGACAGGCAAGAATTGTGCCACTGAGCCACCTTCACACTGTCCTAGATTCCTTAATGATTCATAATTGTGCATACATTTTGAAATTTTTCTCCTTCATCTAAGTTTTCTAATTTTCTCTTTTTACATAGACAGGCACTGGGAAACACACCCGTGTCTCCAGCATACCAGTCTAGAACTCTGCTGGCTGAGCCACTGTGGCCCCCTACATTTTTTGACTCACAGAAATTCAAAATGCTCCTGATAGTCATTGTTACTTCTTTCAATGTGTCAGTTTGAAAGGATTTATGTTCCCTATGAAAGCCATGCGTTAATCTAATGGAATCTCATGGAGGCAGTCATTTCTTTAAACCCTCTTCAATACCATATGTTGGAAAAATGCATAGATTATCTCCATTCCAGGTGGTTCTTGATTAGTTTATTGGAATCCTTTAAAAGATGAAGCATTTTGGAGAATTCTTCAGAACAAGAGTCCACCAGCCAGCAACCTTTGGAAATGAAGAGGTAGAACACCCCTGGGGGAGCGTCATAAAGCAAGAAGCTTGGAGGAAAGCTGGTAAGCTTTTCCTTGTTCACCACGTCCCTTTCCACTTGAGAGAAACCTTGAACTTCATTGGCCTTTTTGAGTGAAGGTCACCCCTTGTTGGTGCTTTAATTTGTAGATTTTTATCGAGTTGCTCGAATGGGGATATTTTCATGGCCTTAGATCAGTAACCTTGCAACTTCTTAAATTCCACTTTTTGAAAGCCAATCTACTTCTGGAATATTGTATTCTGGCAGTTAGCAAATTAGAATAGGCATGTTTTCAGGACTGCCATCCTCTAATTAGCCATTAAATAATTCTGGCAGTTCTGTCATTTAAAATGCCTAGTGATTTTTTAAATTTCAATTATTGTGTTTTTCAATTCCATAATGTACTTGTGTTCTTTTAAAAATAACTATCTCTTTATTGAAAATAAGTATTTGTTTCAAAATTGCCAACATATGTTCCTTTGCTTCTATAATCAAGTTTTATTTCTATTTCCAATGGAAAGTAGTAGGAGACCTGTACCATCAAGGAAAACATGTCCAGAAATGCCTTCTCTCTCTTTAGTGAATAATAACAGCCCTAACCTGCAGAAGAAGGGTTCTGAAATACTCAACTGAAGACAAACTCTGCATGGTCAGAGAGATCTGGGTAAAAAATGGAGCAGAAATACACAAGACATGCATTTATTAAAAAACTGGAATAGCCCGCCCTCTGGTGGTCACGAGTGTCTCCTGCAGACCAGCCCTTGCTGTCACTGCAAGGGAGGTTTGCGTAAGGGCTCATCCTGACTTCCTCTCACCGTGTCTCTTGCACAGTAATAGGTGCCCGTGTCCTCAGTTTTCACGCTGTTCAGCTTTAAATAAACTTCATTCTTGGAGGTGTCCATGGTGATGCTGACTCGGGACTGAAGACCTGGATTATAGTCTGTACCTCCATAACCTGTTATTACCCCAATCCACTCCAGCCCTTTTCCTGGAGCCTGGCGGATCCAGCTCACAGCATAATCATCTAAAGAGAATCCAGAACCAGTGCAGGTGAGGGACAGTGTCTGCGATAGCTTCACCAGTCCAGGTCCTGACTCCTGCAACTGCTCCTCGGACAGGACACCTAAGAACAAGGAGAACCACAGTGAGTTCCATGGTCAGATCCATCCCCCTATTAGCTTTATGTGTGAATCCCTGAGACACTCACATGTGGGAGCTGCCACCAGACAGAGGAAGAGCCACAAGGCTTTCATGTCGTTGTGGATGATGTCCATGATTCAAAGGAATTATTTCCCTGACTGATGAGAAGCCTTAATTTAAGTTCAGGCTTCTATGGTTTCATATGTTGGTCACGTGGCAATTTGCATTTGGGAGGTAACTCTGTTAGTAAAATAAAGGAGATGAGGGGAAGTCCTTCTATTAGAAGCAAAATATGAGGAGGATTCTGGCTTCACCCTGGGAGAACACAGTCCTCTACTTGGTGTGCACCACCTGCAATCCCTGTTTGCTTTACTTTCAATCAGGAAATGTGTTGAATGAGGAGAAAAATGGGTCCTACAATAAAAAATGGCTCTGGAATATGGTCCCTGTGCCCCTTCTTTGAAGGATTATGTACATTTGGTTGTGTGCATGTTTTTATACATATATTCCAAATATATCAACTATGTAATATACCTATATTCCATAACCATGTTAGCTATTATGGACATTGGTTGATTTTTGAACTACAATGGAGAGAAGGGAATTTGCTGCCACCTTATCCACTTTGTTGATGTAATTTTTCAGTTGTTAGTTTGTGTGTTAAATTTTAGTAAGTTATCAGTGCAGCCATAAATATTCATTGCAGCTATTAGTTGTATAATCCCTCATGAGAGTCAGAGAGGACATGTGGGTGTCCTCATATCTCACCACCATGATTGTTAAGCACTACTGGCCCTCTTTCTGCCTCTCCTTTGTCAGATGTGTGCAACAGGGTGTAGGTCAAAGCCACTTACTTTCTATTTCTTCTCATGGAAAATGAAAGGTTCTGATGATCTCATTTCTGAATATTTCTTTCTACCTTTTTGCATCATAAAAATGTCTTGAAAACAACATAATGAAACCTGGATATGCAATAAGAGCTGTTAAAGATTAAGTAATAAATATGGTAGGAAATTTATCTTTAGCCTGTTTTCAAGTTGGTGAGGTCACAACATGATGCCAAATGGTTTTGTTTGGATGCTAAAGTCACAAAGGTTAATAGCATTGTCCTAGTTTACTAGCTGCTGAGATGCAATAAAATAGAAACTCAAGGGCTTTTATAAACGGGAATTTAATAAATTGCAAGTTAACAGTTTTAAGGCCATGGAAATGTCCCAATTAATGCAAGTCTATAGAAATGTCCAATCAAAGGCATCAAGGAGAAGATACTTTGATTCAAGAAGGCCGATGAAGTTCAGGGTTTCTCTCTCAAGTGGAAAGGCATGTGCAAACAGTCAGGATTCTCTCTCAATTTGAGGCGCATGTGGAAAATGTGGCATCATCTTCTAGTTTCCTCTCCAGCTCCCCAGATGGTGTTTAAAAAACATCTTCATCTCCAAAATTCAGTGGCTGTTGGACACTCTTCTTCATGGTTCTGTGGCATTCTGTCATCCTCCCTCTCTCTGAATCTCCCACTTTCTCCAAAATGTTTCATCTTTTATAAGATTCCAGTAAAATAATCAAGACTCACCTAGAATAGGTGGAGACACATCTTCACCTAGTTCAGTTTAAAAAACACTCTTGCTGAGTCACATCTCTATGGGTATAATCTAATGAAAGGTTACAAAATGCCATCCTGAATAGAAATTAGAAGAAACAGCTACCGTTACAAAATGGGATTAGGATTAAAACATGGCTTTTCTAGGGTACATGCATCCTTCAAACCAGCACAATGTTTGGAATTTAAGGAAAACTTCATAATGCCTATTACAAGGTAAGTACATGGTGCATGAGACAGTTAAAAAGTTCATGTATGGAGGTGTTGTGAAGAGATGCAGGTAGGAAAATGAAGTCCACATGAAGACTAATTTTCATCTGTTTGATGACACTGCTGGAGGCCAATTGCATGATTCATGGATGACATATGTCCACATCTCCATGTTTGGTTCACTGAGAAGAAGGTTAGCATTTGGTTACACTTGTACAATTTGATTGACTTCTTGATGTATTTTGTGTTTCACATAGTTTTATAGTTTTTATTTATCAAGAAAATTACTTAAATACAGGTGCAGTAATGAAATTTCCCTTTAAGACCAGGAACAGATTCAAGTCCAGCTTTACCAAAACCTGATGATAGAGAAGTCTTGAAAAGAATCACCAAATTCTGAAAGGGAGCTCCCTTATATGATCTCCATAAAAGCCCTCATGCTGACCTCTGCATTCTGTGGTCCTGAGCTCCCCCTGCACTTTCCATGATACTGACACTTGGGTCCATGTTCCCAAGTTTCTTTACCCTGTCATGCTTCCATGTATCTGGGTTGCATGTTCCTGAGCTCCCCATGACCATTGCTGGTCCTGATGCCTGGTGTCAGTGCTGCTGAGTTAACTGCTGCTCCCTCTGTCTCAGAACTGTATTCAAATGTCCTGTAAGCTTGGTCCTCCAGGGTCCCTACCTTCATCCCTTCAATGTGAGTCCCACATAGCATATATTTATGGTCCTGCACATTCAGGTTTTTGTTTGTACATGGCAGTTGGAACTGTCCTTGGCAGCTGCCATGGCAATGGGTGACTGAGAAACAGTTTTGGTCAGGATAGCCATCATAGCTGGACAGTATCAGCAGTCATTTGTCCTGTTCCTCTGGTTTCAAGCTGTTCACTGATAAGAACGACTGTGTATCAGGATAGAAGGGGAAACACACTCCCTTAAAGGAGTCTCCAGATGATACATATCCCCTCCCATGCTCTGTCTTTACTTTATCCAAGAGCTTTGTGATCATGCACGCTCACTGAAGGCCACTCTGACTCAGTAATACATGGCCATGTCCATGGCTATCAGAGTGTACATTTGTGACACAGCATGTTCTAGGCCTCAAGAGATGATGAACCAGCATTTCACAGAGTCTTTGTAGTGTGTCTTAATTCCATCATTCTAGATCCCACCCATCATGAAACAGTTGTAAGTATTCCATCAAATAGCTATGGAAGTGGAATCTAGAAAGTGCTGGCCAAAGTCCTGGGCTCCTTCCAAATGAAATATTACAAATGTGCTATAGCCAAGGCCTAAGGTTGAGAAAATAATAATCTCTGAGGTGTTGGAAAAATATTACCACAAATGTAAATACCAAATTGATTGTATCATAGTTATGAACACTAGTCATAGAACAGCATCAGGTTTTAGGCCCCTTTACTAATTATACAAGGGATTTCATTTCATCATACATATGGAATGCCATTGTTGTAAAATCATTTGTTAATCTTCATACTCCCCCTATTGTGGGTGTGGCTATAAATATATGGAACAGCCAGCTCTGAAGAATTTACGTTGTTCAAAAGTCCCAATAAATCAATGTCTACTTCTGTGCCTGGTGTGATTTTTCATCTCACAACAACAGCCCGTGATTTGCAGGAATTCAGTCAGAGCTTAAATATATAGGGAATGCCAAGGAGAATTTCAGAGACTCCCAAGCAATTCTATCTGTCCCCCAGACTCCACCATCTGTACCTGATTTTTGACACCTCCAGGGTCTAAGATATTTGGTCATAAAATTGTGTTCATTATGAAGTGTTGTCTAAAGAGGAACTTTGGTTTGGTATTTGTGAGGTACGGACATCACAATACAAGAAGAGATATAAGACTAAACTTTAAGAAATGTGAGCAGGCATCAATACAATTATTAAGATTGACAGATACAGTAAAAATTGAATTTCAAATATGTCCTCAATGTCCACTTAATTTTCAAAGTCTGAGAAAATGATATTTGGGAATTCTGTGTTTTTATATACAGCCATGCAAATGTCATTTATATACACATAGACTTTAATAGGCATTGAATAATTTTTCTGTTTGTTGTAGTTTACAAAGGCAGTTGATTAATTAAATTCATTCAAATTCAATGTGACATTTTCTTCAGGATGCATGATCCAAGAACTAATTTATCTGAGAGTAGAGGATGTGCTGAGGGAGCTGAGGGCTCTCAAAACTCCTTTCAGTGCCAGAGTCCAGGAACACTGGCACATGTAGGGATTCTGTCCATATTTGTGCTGAGCATTGGAGCCAATCAAATAAATGATACTCTTCTCAGTTATAAATAACAATTTTCTCTCACTGTCCACAACTTCTCCCCAACTGGTGCCTGAAGGATTCTCATCCATTTGTCCATTCTGGTGGAGCGAAAGTCCTTGAGAAATTCCAGTGATCATGCAGTTCCCAAAGGCTGAGTTGGGAGAGAATCCACTTCTGTGAATTCACCATTCTATGAAGCCAGCTGTGCATGGATGATGAAGAACTTGGTAAGCCTTGAAAATTCCATGAGCATGTGCCCATTCCCACAGTACATTTGTTGTAAAGTGGTTCTTTGATGAGAAGCAATGCTGTGTGGAATACCGTGACAGTGGATAAAGCACTCCATAAATGCACCCTTTCTACAATATGAGGTGCATCAACATTCTCCACTGGAGACTAACTGAAAGGTCAGGATGATGAATGAGGGTGAGCTCTACAAGGAATAAACATAGTCCACCATGCCAAATATACTGACTTGATACTCCACAACCAGAGCAGAGAATTGATATGCTATTCCTTGGATGAGGGACTGGAATGGATGTGTAGCATGTGTTATGATGGGAAAGTATTGTACCACCTGTCCTTCAAGACATGTGTCATGGATGTGGGGCATGATGTGACTTAGTGTCATGTGGAATTTAGTTTGTCCTCCAGAAAACCTAGTAAATAGCCAGGAATGGTACAGAAGAACAGTTGTGGGAACACTAGTGACTGCACATACTGCATACACTAGTATGAACCTGTTGGAAAGGCTTAGAATGCATAAAAAGCTCAAAGCCCCCCCCCCACTTCAGAGGACAGTGCCCTTTTGACACAGGCACAGCAGGCTGGTTCCCCAATAGAAAAAGAAGCACTCCTTATTAGCACCAAAGAGTAAACTCAACCAAGCTCTAATTGTGTTATTTATTAGCAAATATTGAGTAATCAGGATAGGTCCTATGCACAGATAAACCTGGAATAAACAATAAAGATGCACGAGTCTTTTCCTTGGAAGAGAGGGAGCAGGACTGACAGAAAAAATTAAAAGGAGTCTTTGTGGTTGAAAAACAGTTAATCCCCAAATTAAGGAGCACATAGTTCTTGGGGATATATACAGTCACTTATGAACATAAACTCTTGATTGAAAAATATGAGAAGTGGAGATATAGCTCTGAAAAGACTTTTTTTTTCTTTTTCTCCTTTGTAACAGCTCATTAGGTAGAACTGGAAGTGATGCACCTCCCTCCCTCGCTTCCCCAGTCAAAGGAAGAATTAAGCTTGTCTGAGAGACAAAGTGACTAGGCAGGTGAAAGAAGTTAATTCCCTAAAGAATATAACTTCCCAAAGAAAAAAGTGGGAGGTGCAAGTGTAGTTCAGTGGCAGAATTCTTGCCTTCCATGCAGGAGACCTGTGCTTGTTTCCCGGTCCGTGCACTTTCCACCCAATACAAACAAACAAACAAATTCCACAAATTGTATTGCAATAACAAGATATTCACATGGAGAAACAATGAAATGTGACCACAGAATAAAAAAAAGATTAAAATGTGAGGTCTAACTTAAAGTGTAATCCTAACTTCAAGTAATTCAAGTATCAGGGAGTGGAAAACTGATGGAATTAAAGCCATCCTACAACCTCACCTCTGTCTCAACCGTGCATCCATGAGGGAAAGTCTACTGAAATTAAAGGCACCACATCACTAAGTACTGGTGGGAAGCCACAGGCAGACAAATCCCACATTCTTGCCAGGATAGGAAAATCACAGAATCTAGAGGCTTTGTAGGAATGTGTATCAACTTGTTGGGTCTCACCCTCAAGGAAAACTGATGCTAGCTACTCCTTTTTCCTGAGACATGGGCTGATCTGGTCTGGGAAAATCTGAGTGGGTTCTATAATATCTGAGATGGCACACCTCAAAATAAAGTCTCCATATAGCAGGGCAGGAAACAAGAAATGAAAAATTCTGAACCAGTTAAACAGAACCTATATGCTACAGGTCAAGAATAATTTGAACTGAATGTCAAAGAACAAATAGAGGATAAAGCCATCCAGCAAAAAAAAAAATCTTAGGTTAAAGAGTGAAACTACCACAGAATAAACTTATTAAAGAAATCAAATGCCTAGTGTTCTAGTTTGCTAGCTGTTGGAAAGAAATATACCAGAAACGGAATGACTTTTTTAAAGAGGAATTTAATATGTTGCAAGTTTACAGTTCTAAGGCTGAGAAAATGTTTCAATTAAAACAAATCTACAGAAATGTCCAATCAAAGGCATCCAAGGAAAGATATCTTGGTTCAAGAAGGCCGATGAAGTTCAGGGTTGAACTCCCGAGAAAGAAGGCATATGGTGAACACAGTCAGGGCTTCTCTCTCATCTGGAGGGGGTACATGGTGAACACAACATCATTGGCTACCTTTCTCTCTTGGCTTCCTGTTTCATGAAGTTCCCTGGGAGGCATTTTCCTTCTTCATTTCCAAAGGTCGTTGGCTGATGGACTCTCTGCTTCTCATGGCTATGTCATTCTGTTCTCTCCAAATCTCTCTCATAAATGTTTTCTCTTTTATACAACTTCAGAATCAAGGCCCGCCCAAATTGGTGAATACATGCCTCCACCTAACCCAGTTTAACAACCACTCTTGATTAAATCCATCTCTAGGGAAATGATCTGATTACATTTTCAAGGGTACAATGCTGAATAGGGATTAGGAGAAGTAGCTGCCATCGCAAAATGGGATTAGGATTAAAACATGGCTTTTCTAGGGTACATACATCATTTCAAACTAGCATGCCTAAATGTCAGGGAAAGATATAAGTCATACAATGATAATTGAAGATATGGCCCATTCAAAAGACAGTTCAACACTTCAAATGTGTTACAGGAGCTGAAACAACTAATTCAGGATGTTTGAACAACATAGGAAAATCTCATGAAAATACAAATCAATGAATTGAGGGAGGATGTAAAGAAGACATTTGAGAACAAAAAGAACAGTTCAAAACTTTGAAAAAATAAACCACAGAACATATGGAACTGAAAGGCATGATATAAAGGAAAAGAAAAAAGAAACAATGGAAACCTACAGCAATAGATTTGGAGAGGCAGAAGGAAGGATTAGAGAAGTAGAGGACTGGACCTGTGAAATCCAACACACAACAAAAAAAGGGAAATACAAGCAAGGTCTCAGGGAATTGAATGACAACCTGAAGCACATGAATACATGTGTTGTGGGTGTCCCAAAGGAGAAGCGAAGGAAAAAGGAGGGGAAACACTAATGTAGGAAATAATCACTGAACATTTCCCATATTGCATGAAAGACACAAAGTGCAGCATTTCCCATATAGAGGAGACCAAATAGACATTCTCCAATAAGTTTACTACTCAGAATGTCAAATGTCAAAGAGAAAGAGAGACTTTTGAAAGCAGCAACAGAAAAGCAATTCATTACATACAACAATAGCCCAATAAGTTTGTGTGTAGGTTTCTCAGCAAAAGCCATGGAGGTGAGAGGGCACTGGTATGATATATTTAAGAATCTAAAAGAGAAAAACTGCCAACCAAGTATTCTATATCTGGTAGGCCATGGTGGCTCAGTGACAGAATTCTCACCTGTCATGCCACAGACCTGGGCTCGATTCCAGGCACCTGCCCATGTAAAAAAAAGAATTCTATATCAAGCAATATTGTACTTCAAAAATGAGGGGGTGATAAAAATATTTATACAAACAATTATTTATAGAATTTGTGACTAAGAGGCTGGTTCTTCAAGCAATACTAAAGGAACCACTACAGCCTGATAGGAAAATGCCACAGAGAGAGGGCTAGAGAAGAGTGGAGAAATGAACACTATCTGTAAGGTTAAAGGATGAAAAAATTAGATATGATATATAAAATCCAAAAGACAAAATGGTAGAAGAAACTACTACCTCTACAGTAATTAAATTAAATATTAATGGGTAACTCCCCAATCAAAAGACATAGACTGGTAGAATGAATTCAACAACAGGGCTGATCTACATGCTGTCTACAGGAGACTCGTTTTAGACCCAAGGACAAAAATGATTGCAGGTGAAAAATTGGGAAAAAGATATTTCATGCAAACAGCAATCAGACAAGAGGAGTAACTATACTAATACCAACAAATTAGCCTTCAAATGTAAAATAACTAAAATAGACTTTTATAGTACCTATAAAAGGATCAATTCAACAAGAGGACATAACAATCATAAATATATATGCATCATGTGAGAATGTTCCAAAGTACATGAGGAAAATACTGATAACACTGAAGGGCAAGTAGACATCTCTACATCCTAGTTGGAGATATCAATTCCCCACTCCATCAATGGATAGAGCATCTACACAGAGGATCAATAAAGAGAACTAGACTTAACAGACTTTTACACAATATTAAAACCGACAATAGCAGGATACACATTTTTCTCAACTGCTCATGGACCACTCTCAAAGATTGACTATTTGTTAAATCACAATCTAAATCTCAATAAATTAAAAAAAATGAAATCATAAAAAGCACTTTCTCAGGTCATCAACGAATGGAGTTGGTATTAACAACATGCAGAAGATCTGAAAATATACAAACATATGGAGACTATACAATACATTCTTCAAAATAAGTACATTAAGGAAGAATTACTAGAGGAAAAGGAAATACCCCTAGGGAAATGAAAATGAAAACACAACACATCAAATTTATGTAATTCAGCAATGGCAGTGTTAAGAGGGAGATGTATCACTTTAAATAGCGATATTAAAAAAAGAAGAGCAAAAAATAGAGAAATTAATTGTTCACTTGGAATAACTAGAGAAAGAACAGCAATCTAATCTGAAAGCAAACAAAGCTAAAGAAATAATGAAGATTGAAATAGAAAAAATGGAATTGACAATATGAAAACAATAGAGAAAATTAAAAAAATAGAAGAAGTTTATTTCAGAAAAATCAATAACATTGATGTACCCTAAGATAGGTTGACAGAAAAAAAGAAAGGATGCAAATAAATAAAAATAGAAATGGAAAAGGAGACGTAACTATTAACCCTGTAGAATTAAAAGTGGTAGTGAGAGGATACTATGAGCTAATACTATATGCTAACAAATTAGATATGGTAGTTGAAATTGACAACTTTCTAGAAAGACATGAATAACCATCATTGACTCCAAAAGAAGTAAATTACCTCAACAAAACAATCAAAATTAAAGAGATGAATCAGTCCTCAAGAAACTCCAGAAAAGAAAATTGCAGGACAAGATGCCTTCACAGGTGAATTCTACCAAGCATTCAAGAAAGAATTGGTACCAATCATTCTCAAATTCTAAAAAATTGAAGAGGAAGGAAAACTATTTGATTAATTTTATGACACCAACATCACCTTAATACCAAAGTCAGACAAAGATACTAAAAGAAAAAAAAATTACAGACCAACCACTTTAAGGAATGTAGATACAGAAATCCTGAACAAAACACTTGCAAATCAAATCCAGCAACACATTAAAATAATTTCTCACCATGACCAAGTGGGATTTATTTCACATGTGCGGGGATGTTTCAAAATAAGAAAAGCAATTAACGTAATACAACTATCAACAAATCAAAGCAGAAAACTAGATAATCATCTCCATTGATGTAGAAAAGGAACGTGACAATATTTAACATCCTTACGCGATGTAAACACTTGAAAGGATAGGAGTAGAAGGAAACATCCTCAACATCATAAAGAAAATATATGAAAAATCCACAGCTATCATCACCCTCAGTAGGTAGAATTGAAAGCTTTCACTCTAAGATCAGGAACAAGACACAGATGTGCACTGTTTCCACTGTTATTCAAGCTAGAACAATTAAGCAAGAAAAAGAAATAAAAGCCACCCAAATTGAGAAGAAAGAAGTAAAATATTCACTATTTGCACCTGACATGATACTATATGTAGAAAATCCAGAAAAAGTCTCCAACAATGCTACTAGAAGTAATAAATTAGTTTCCCAAAATAGCAGGGTATAAGATCAACACCAAAAATCAGTAGTGTTTCTATAACTAATAATGAGCAACCTGAAGAGGAACCCAGGACAAAATTCCATTTACAGTAGCAACTAAAAGAATCTAATATTGTTGAATAAATAACAAAAGATCTACATGCAGAAAACTACAAGGAATTGCTAAAATAAATTATGGAAGACCTGAAGGGCATACTATGATCATGGATTTGAAGTCTACATATAATTAAATATTAATTTTACCCAAATAGATTTATAGATTCAATGCAACACCAATTAAAATTCTAAAAACTTACTTTGCAGAAATAGAAAAAGGAATAACTAAATTTATTTGGAGGGAATTGGTGCCCAAAATAGTTTAAAATTACTTGAGAAAGACAAATGAAATGGGTGGTGTCAGACTACCTGTCTTTCAAATATATTGTGAAGCTACAGTGGTCAAAACTGCATGGTACTGGCGTAAATAGACATACTGACCAATGAAATTGAATAGAGTACTCATAAATAGACCATCTCATGTATGTGCTATTGATTTTTGATAAGGCAATCAAGGTACATCTTCTGAGACAGAGTAGCGTCTTCAGTAAATAGTGCTTAGAGAAGTGGATATCCATATACAAAAGAATGAAACAGTATTCATTTATGACACCCTATATAAAAATGAATTCAAAATAAATCAAAGAACTAAATATTAACATTAAAAACATAAAACTTTCACAAGAAAGTATGGGGAAATATCTTAAAAATCTTGAAGTAGAAGCCAGTCTCCTAGACCTTACACCCAAAGCACATGCATTGAAAAAAACAAATAGATAAATGGGAATTCCACAAATGTGAACATTTTTGTGCATGAAAGAACTTTGTCAGCAAAGTAAAAAGTCAGCATACACAATAAGAGTCAATATTTAGGAATCAAATTTCTGAAAATGGTTTAGTATCAAGAATATATAAAGAGAGTTTTCAACTCAACAACAAAAAGAAAAACAACCTAATTTAAAATGGTCAAATGACATGAACAGACACTTCTCAGAAAAGGAACTAAAAATGGCTTAATGACAAATGAAAGCATCATCAACTTCACTGGGTATAAAGGAAATGCAAATCAAAACCAGAATGAAATCTCATCTGACATGCCCTAGAATGGCCATTATCACTAAAAAAAGAAAATGGTAAGTGCTGGACAGGATATGGAGGAAAAGGCAATTTATCCACTGTGGTGAGAATGTAAGATGCCACAACCACTCTGGAAGCTGGTTTGGCAGTTATTCAGGAAGCTAAGTATAGAATTGCCATATGATCCAGAAATACCATTACTAGGTCAAAGGACCTGAGGGCAAGGGCACAAACAGACCTTTGCTCACCAATGTTTATAGCAGCATTATGTATAATTGCCAAGAGATGGAAACAGCCCAAATGTTGCTCAATCGATGTGTGGCTAAACAAGCTGTAATATTCCTCAAATAGCTGTAACAAAGGCATGATGTGAAATCTAAATGTCCACAGAGAGAGTAGTATGGATTCCTGTAATAGAAATATCTTCATATACACTATGGTGGCAAAGGAATATGTATACACTTATATTGAACTGCATAATATATGAATAAAACTGTTAAAAATATGAACAGAGAGAACCAAGTGCTCCAGAGAATTTTGAGGAAAAGATGTACCTATTCACTGCTGGAAAGAAACAGAATTGTAGCCCCTTGGGTGGACAGTGTGATGATTCAACAGGAGGCTAAGGGTGGGTTTGCCATGGGATCCTGATACCCCATTGCTGAGTATTTACCTGGAGGAACTAAGTATGGAGATATATATGGACATTTGCACACTGGTGTTTGTGGCAACAGGGTTACAAATCCACAATGGATGGAGGTGCCGTAACGGTACTATGACTGAGGAATGCACAAGGAAATATGGTATGTGCATATGATTGACTACTGCTTGGCCACAAACAGGAATGAAGTTGTGAGGCATACAACTTGGTGTATGAACTTTAAGAACTGTATGTTGAATGAAATGTCAGGAACAAAAATGCAAATATTATCATGTCTCAATCTTATGGATCAGCCATAATATAAAAAGTTGGTAAAATGAAATTGAAAGCATGGGTTATGAGGTTGGGACCTATTGTAATGGGTCCTAGATTGTAAGCTCTTACATTACTGACACATATTCAGGAGTTGCAATTGTTAATTCTAAATTCTGAGATACTGAGCTATTTGTTTATAACCTGGTTGATCCTAGAAAATTTGGGTATTCATATAACAACTGAGATGAAGAGGTAAGAGCTCTGAAGCTATGAAAGTCAGCAGTACCCCATAGAGAAACTGTTGTAAAAGTTGAAAAAGTTATCAAACTTAGCATAGAGCTATAAATGAAACTTATTGGGATAGGAATAAAGAAAATCAGGACACAGGGTAAAGATTGATATCATCCATATTTTTTAACTTCAAATCTGTGTGATACCAAAGGGAGAGATGTTTATTTGGTACAAAATTTGTATTTAGGGTAGTGCATTGACTAATTTAACTTGTATGGTTAGTTTAGTTGAACACAATCAGTAAATAGAATCTTGAATAGGGCATGAGATTTTGTTGGCTTTTTCAAGATTACTGGGATGCTCTGATATATCCCAGAGTATTGTGGGCATTGATTAAAGAAGTAATAGCAAAGTTCCTCTGGGGGACTGGGGAGAGAGGAGGAAATATTCATTTCCCCATTTGAAGAATTTCTGATATTCTCACAAGCAGTGGGAACAAACAAATCAACAGGCAAAGCCCTTGATCTTGGGATTCACCCCTGTGAAACTTATTTCTGCAAAGGATAGGCTTGTCTTTTTAAAATTAGGCCTAAGCATCACCCCAGAGAAACTCTTTTGTTGCTCAGATGTGGCCTTTCTGCCTAAGTCAGCTCTACAGGTAAATTCACTGCCCTCCCCACGATGTAGTGCATGGCACTCATGGGTGTAAATCTCCATGGAAATGTAGAACCGAATTCCAGGGATAAGCCAGACCCAATGTTAAGGTATTATGAAAGCTCACGAAAAGGGGAGAGTTCAATGAGGTGGAATAAAAGTTTCAATGGTGGAGATATTTCACGCTGAGTTCAGAGGCTATCATGGAGGTTATTCTTTTGCATTATATAGATATCTCTTTGTAGTCATGGTGTATAGGAGAGACTGGAGGGAAGTACGTGATACTGTTGAGTCATGTTTCTGTAGGTTTGACTCTTGAAGATGATTGTATAAAGACATAGCTTTTACAATGAGACTCTGTGATTTGAAAACCTTGTGTCTGATGCCCATTTGTCCAGGGTATAGGCAGATGAGAACAAAAATATGGGTAAAAGTGAATAAATACTAGGGGGATAAAGGTGAAATATATTGAGTAGATGGGAATTCTAGTGGTCAGTGAGAAGGAGGGAAAAGGAATCTGATATGTATGAGTTTTTTCTTTCTTCTTTTCTTTTTTTCTGGAGTGATGCAAAAGTTCTTAAAAATGATCATGGTGATGAACACACAACTATGTGATTGTATTGTGAATCATTGTACACTATGAATGTAATGTATGTGTATGAAGATTTGCTGATAAAATTTTTTTAAATGTTGTCATATGTCAAAAAGCAAGACCAAGTGCCATTTTTGCCTAATGTTTAAAACAGTTACTGCCAAGATCAGAGCCATGCATTACACTCCAAGGATGCACAATAAGGGGAAATCTGTTTGAGCCAGTACACAAGCATCTCTTGCAGGGAGGAAGAAAAGGGATCAGCTGTGTGGGGCATTAGGTCACACTATGCATGGGGCCTGGTTCAGTAATAAGTGCAGAGGGATATTGTGGAATGAATGCCTTCCTGGCAAAGTCCATGCTTCCTTTTCATCCAACAAATATTTCACAAAAGACCTGATTGTCCTGAACTGCAGGTATTTTATTAATTACTAAACACAGAAATAGTAACAATTATGCACTCTCATATTTATATGCACATGGACCCATTGTCATTTTACAATGAATGACTATAAAACACGAAGTGGCCAAGTGGCAGTCTTGAATTTCAGTTCAATTGAATCACATTGTGTCTAACTCTAGGGGCACTCAATGTTTTAGAAATGAGCACTGTAGACCAGTAGTGTGTAGGGTTTCAGGGAAAAGAAGCAATTTTTTGTAGTGGATAACTAGGAATGATAATTAGTGGTGCCAGCCGATCTCCAGACTTTGATTCCTGGACCCATGAATCCTGGCTAAGGGAGACACAGCACCATATTTTGGATGCTTTGTCAGAATATACACAGCCTCCTAGATTCATACCATAATTGGGTCTTAAGAAGGCCATTTCACCATTCTAACAATCCAGCTGTCTCTGGATGATAGGACACATGGTAAATCCATAAAATTCCATGAACATGTGCCCAAACTGTCTGAAGTGTTTTCCTTCATAAGAAGCAATGCTGTCTGGAAGAACATGGAAGTGGATAAAGCATTCCATAAGTCCACAGGTGGAGTTTTTTAAGGAAGCATTGTATGCAGGGAACACAAACCCATATCTGGAGTATGTCTTTATGCCAGTTGAATAAATCACCGTACATCTGGCCAGTTCTCCTGCCAAGTCAAATGAACACCCAGCTGCAGTGCTAGAATTTCCACCCACTGGGAGGATTTTCACTCGTAACTGTCCTTCAGGGACATCCCAGAAAGTGGCTGGAATGCTACATCTCTAAGCTTGCAGATGATACCTGAATATTGCCAAGAATCATCTATAAACCAGGACCAAGTCTTCTCTTTCTCAATCCACTGACTGTAAGGAGCACCCAAAAGGCCATAGCTCTATGCTGGATGAGAGAAATCAGTGTAGCAGTAGTGGGGGCCCTGTTCATGTGGTCCACTTCCTCTTGTCACTTACCTGGCCTTCAGGACCTGCTTGAACACTATCTTTTATATACCATTCCCATTTTATAATGAAGAGTTGCAATGCATGTCCAAATTTATGGCTTCATGGGTCAGAAAATGCAGCACTCAATCGGCAACTAAGGTCTCATTGAAAATTGAGGGACCATAGTTAAGCATATAGTCTCTATTAAGGCCCATTCAGAGGCTAAACACTACCTCTCAAAAGGACACTATCTGCAGAGGGTGGCGATGCTTAAGTCAAAATCCTAAGGGTCTGCATTGTGATTCTTCATTTGGGGCCTGCCAAAGGCTTCAGACAGTATCTCTATTTTCCACTGATATTTCCAGCACCAAAATATCTACTGGATCATATGACCAAGTGGCAAAGCATCTTGCACAGCCACCTGGACTTTTGCAGAGTCTCCTCTTGTTCTGGTCCTATTCAAAACTAGCAGCTTTTCTCTTCACTTGGTAAACTTGCCAGAGTACCACACTCCAACAAGGAAAACCATTGTCTATAAATCTCAACAGGCCAACTAGACACTATACCTCATTTTGGGCTTAGTAGGTGCCTGATGCAGCAGCTTATCCATTTTAAAAGGGATAGATTGACATGGCCCACATCAGGGGACAATAAGAAATTTCAATGAGGTAGAAGGCCCTGTATTCTTGTTTGAATTATTTCCCCACCTCTGACAAACAAAGCCCTTACCAATATGTTTAGAGTAGTTGAAAATTCTTGCTAATATGTCCAATCAACATGATATCATCAATATAATTGACCAGCTTGGTGTCTTGTGAGAAGGAAAATATGATCTTATGCTTGCAGAGAAGATTATGACATAGGACTGGAGAATTGATATTCTCCTGAGTTAGGAGAGGGATGGTACACTGCTGGTACACATTTAAACAGGTTTGTATACTGGAATTATGTGTAGCTAATAATTAGTTTACCTATCTTGCCTTACCATGGTGTTTCTGAAGCTATTCACAATACCATCTAGTATCAGATAATGTTTTGCTGGACTGACGTTAGATTACATATCCATTTAGTAAACTACTACCCAATATTTCATTCCACTCTCCTTCCCTCAGACTCAAAATTGCATCGTGGTCTCCCTTAGCCCCCACCTTCCCCTCCCTGCATATTCTCTACACAGTTGTCTCCTCAAAAACCTTTATGCGATTTCTCATTTTAGACATTAACATTTGTAAAATTTAATGACATTAATTGAATTCACAATATTGTGCTACTACTTATTACCCACTTTAATCACCACAGACATTGAAGAATCACCCATTCTCTTTACTTTATCCCCACATCTGGATGGGCTGTTAAGAAAGCCTTCTATATGTGCTTGTTCTGATGGCACTGATGGGAAATCTAAAACTACTGAATATGGGAATATTCTCTCTGTCCCATCTCCAGCCACCATAAAGTTCCAAACCACACACTGCTCTGTCCAATCTACCCAGCCCTCTTTGTGTACAGCCTGCTCTCTCTGGGAGTCCCTCTATAGGTAATGCAATTTCTCTCCATTTCTATTTTTGCATGTTGGCACATTATGTTTCTATGAGGTGTCCATGAAAACTGGCAGTGTGATCAGAATCCCTAGAGGATTACAACCCCAGTGCAATGGCTTCTGTATCTTACTTTGGCTCACAAACTGAATCTGCCATCTGGAGAGAAGCAAGTCCATTTCGCTAGTTCCTGCTGGCTGGCTAGTGTGTTTGAAGTATTATAGATACTCCTGCAATGCTGATATGATGGCCCTCTGTTAGATATGTAAGCATTGTAAGTCAGAATTTCTATAATTCATTGGTATTTAGGAACAGGAGTAATGAATATAGATTCACCCTTATGTGGCCCATGGTTGTGCATTTTGTCCTAAAACCATCTTAGGTTTAGAATGAATCTCATGTCGTGATTCCAGCACAGGCTCTGATTGTACGACTCAGGGGACTGACTTTTTGTTCTAGTTTGCTAGCTGCCAGAATGCAATATACCAGAAACGGAATGGCTTTTAACAAGGGGAATTTAATGAGTTGCTAATTTACAGTTCTAAGGCCGAGAAAATGTCCCAATTAAAACAAGTCTATAGAAATGTCCAATCAAAGGCATCTGGGGAAAGATACCTTGGTTCAAGAAGGCCGATGAAGTTCAGGGTTTCTCTCTCAAGTGAGAAGGCACATGGCGAACACAGTCAGGGCTACTCTCCCAGCTGGAAGGGCACATGGCGAATACAGCGTCATCTGCTAGCTTTCTCTCCTGGCTTCTGGTTTAACGAAGCTCCCCGGGAGGCGTTTTCCTTCTTCTTCTCCAAAGGTCTCTGGCTGGTGGACTCTCTGCTTCATGGTGCTGCAGCATTCTCTGCTCTCTCTGAAGTCTCTTTCTCCAAAATGTTTCCTCTTTTATAGGACTTCAGAAACTGATCAAGACCCACTCAAATGGGTGGAGACATGTCATCCCCTAATCCAGTTTAACAACCATTCTTAACTAAATCACATCAGCCAGGGAGATGATCCTATCACAGTTTCAAACATACAGTATTGAATAGAGATTATTCTACCTTTATGAAATGGGATTTATATTAAAACATGGCTTTTCTTAGGGGGCATACTTCCTTTCAAACCAGCACACTTTTGCTCTGTGAACATTTGCACAGGGACTCATCAAGGCACTGCCCTCTGGTTCTGCAAAGCTCTCAGTGGGAGCCTCAAACTTTTTTTCCATTCAGATCCACTGCCTGTAGCACCTGTGGAGGAAGTGCCATCACTATTAGAAGAAAAGTCAGTATTGAAGATCTGGGTTTCTGTGTGCCATGGTACTAAAGGTGCAGCACTCACTGGTCTCCTATATATGCCTGTGCAGATTAATATACTGTTGATTCTGTGCTAAGGATATCTCTATGAACTCAGGAGTCACAATAATTAAATTTTTATGAAAAAAACACTTTAAATCCAATGGAGAAAACTCACATCACTTTCCACGAGAGTGTCTCCTCTAAATCCATCCCTACATGCTTTTGAATAGTATAAAAACTTTTGGAAATTATTTGAGGGAAATTTCTGAACAGTATGACCCCTCTTGGAATGGAAACAATAATGGAAAGCCCACGAGTGAAGCTAACCTTGAAAGAATGCGTTTATGTGTTCACAGTCACATAGATGGTAGCCCTATTGAGTATGAAATGAGTCATTACCAAATTAATTCTAATCACTTAAACAAACAGTTTATCGACTAAATGGCCCCTTTCTGAGAGCCAGGGGACCACAAAAAGGGGCATACAGGCAAATATATAATATATCTTGCTTGCACTGCAGGAGAAGCTAGTGTCTGGACTCACACTGCCATCCCTTCACAAGTATTTCCCATAGTACTACACGGCAGGGTCCTCATCAGATGCAGACTGACCTGCAGGAAAAACTGGTTCTTGGAAATGTCTCTGGAGTGAGAGTCTGCTACAGAATGATGGTTATTTGCTATGTCAGTATCAGCCCTGATGCGTCCCACCTGCTGAAGCCACTAATGCACTGAAGGATCCAATTTCTACAGTAATGACCAATTGTAAAGCAGAAGGAAGGGATGTCACCAGCCCTGGACCTGATTCATGCAATTGCACTTGGGACAGACACCCGGAAACAGGAAACACTCTGAGTCACCCAATTCATAGAGCTCATTTCCATCACACAATCCCCAAATCTTAGGAGATGCTCAGAGCTGAGATCTCCCATAGGAGGAGGATATACAAACATTATTCAAAAGGAAAAAAAACCTTTTCCATTTATGTATGTGTGAAATAATTGTATCATCCCATCTAAAAGCATCAGAATTTATGAGATATCAAAAAAGGACAGAATCCTTGTCCCTTACACCACAAAGGATGGGGCTGCTCCTGAGGTGAGCCTTTCCTTCTTCCTCCTCCTTCCCCCTGAGGACTTCAATCCCTACATGAGGGTAGGAGAAGGTTCTTTGACGGCTGTTTGCAAGAGATTAATTTAAGCTAATTGGCTTCATGTAATTGGCAGAAAATAGATTTGTTTACACTTCTATCCAAAAACAGAAGGACAGGAAATATATGTTCGTTTGTATGTATCTATGTGTAGATGTACTTAGTAATACTTTTAAAAACACAAGCAAACAAACTGCACTTTTCTAAAAACGTGGATAGATAATGGAATTCTTAGAAAAGAAGCAGTGGTCATTATATGGAGTTTACATGTTGGGGAGTGGGCCAGTTTGAAATTATGTATGGACCCTTGAAAAGCCATGTTTTAATCCTATCCCATTTTGCAAAGGGAGCCATTTCTTCTAATCCCTACTCAGTATTGAATGCTTGAAACTGTAATTAGATCATCTCCCTCGAGATGTGATTTAATCAAGAGTTTTCATTAAACTGGATTAGCTGGAGGCATGTCTCCACCCATTTGGGTGGGTCTTGAGAATTTTCAGGAGTCCTATAAAAGAGAAACATTTAGGAGAACAAATAAGATTCAGAGGGAGCAAAGCAGAACAACATAGACATGAGAAGCAGAGTCCACCAGCCAGCGGCCTTTGGAAATGAAGAAGGAAAATGCCTTCTGGGGAGCTTCATGAAACAGGATGCCAGGAGAAGAAGCTGGCAGATGATGCCATGTTTGCCATCTGTCCTTCCAGCTGAGAGAAGAACCCTGATTGTGTTCACCATGTGCCTTTCCAGATGAGAGATGAACCCTGACTGTGTTCACCAGGTGCCTTTCCAGATGAGAGAGAAACCCTGACTGTGTTCGCCATGTGCCTTCTCACTTGTAAGAGAAACCCTGAACTTCAATGGCTTACTTGAACCAAGGTATCTTTCCCTGGATGCCTTTGATGGGACATTTCTATAGACTTGCATTAACTGGGACATTTTCTCAGCCTTAGAACTGTAAACAAGCAACTTATTAAATTTCCCTTTTTAAAAACCATTCCATATCTGATATATTCCATTTCAGCAGGTAGCAAACTAGAACAGATTTTGGGACCTGAGAGTGGGGTGCTGCTGCAGTGTGAAAATACCAAACATGTTGGAATGGCTTTTTAAGTGGATAAGGGGAAGAATCTGAGGAGTTATGAGAAGCCTGGTAGAGAAGGCCTAGAGCGATTTAGCATAGAAAGCTAATGAGAGTGCTGTGTTACATGTATAAAAAGAGTCACTGCCAGTCTGGACTGGAGGGTTCAGAGAAGGGACACATTGGAGGAAAAATAACTTCAGAGGCAAAACCATGGAGGCAGAGGTCTGAAGTCAAGAAGCCTCTGGCCAGAAGAGCGGACCCACCCAAGCACAAGGAGAGGGTGAGTTTGCACCAAAGGCAGAGGATGGGCCTTCCACCTCACTGCAGTGGAAATGCCATGCCACCTCAGGCCTTGGAGAGGTTGAACCACATTCTTTGGGGATTTGAGAGATCCTGGCTGCCACCACATGGGGGTTTGGGCATGTGCCACAGAGATGACAGAGTCCGTGGGTGCAGCCCTAATTTTTGGAGAGGGTGAAGCTGAGAAAAAGGTGGTCTCCCCAATTTTACCCAAGGTTGCATTTGAAGAGAGACAGGCCTCTGTGTAGGCCTTTGGAAAGGTTGGGACTGCTGCTTTCTAAAGCCCCAAAGATAAATGACTCTAAGACTTTGAAATCCAATGGACTTTGCCCTGTGGGTTTTCAAAACTGCTTGGGTCCATTGACTCCTCTGTTCCCTTCTCCCTATGGAAATGGGTATATGTATCCCATGACTGTTCTTCCTTTGTATGTTGGCAACAAATGACATGTTCTGAGTTTTATAGGTCCAGAGCCAGTGAGGAGTATTTTGTCTTATGACAGACCATTCTTGTAACTTTGTGATTTTGAACTGCTTTTAACCTTGTATTGTACTTGTAATATTACTGAAATGGTTTAAGGTTCTCCAAAATTGTTATTGTGGAGGGCCAGGAGCAATTAATCAGGCCCAAGCAGGAGCAATTAATCAGGCCCAAGGAGGGAGAGTCCCCACACCATTGGGGCAGAATGTCCCTGAGAGTTAAACAATAGCTAATGCTGAGAAACTGTGGAAATGGGATAGGTTTTGGCAATGGCTAACAGCATTCTTCTGCTTCTATGAACTGCTTGCTTGCTAACAACTGCAAAAAAAAAAAAACCACAGCATGATTTTAGCCTTTATAAGCACACCTTGAAAACCTCTAGGGGCTGCTCTCTGAATCCTCTTTCTTGGAGGTTTCTGAGGTAGTCGTCGTCCGGCTAATAAAGACTCCAAATTGGCTTGCAGTTTTGAACTGTGTGGTCTCTCTTTCGGTGCACCCCACAGCATTTGGAGGCCCCAGCGAGATCATCCCTAATGGGACATCTGGTGACCACAGGCCCTGGGGATCGCCCCTGGAACTGAGGTCCAGCCTAGGGGAAGGCCTTGGAGAGCTGTTGCTCTGCCCCAGGCAAGGACCAGGAACTGAACCAGTTCTACAGGACCCTCCAAAATTATACAAAATCTGGTGGAGTCATTTGTTTCTGGAAACCTCACCGGTAAGTACAGGTCTGTTACTGGATCCAGGTCAGGGACCTCTGGAAGGCTGGATGCAGCATTACTTCCAAGGTCAGGTCCTTGAGAAAGACGTTGCCCAGGGCTTCTGGTTAGAAATCAATTAAGCATAAGGTTTTTGTGTTCCTTGGTTTAGTTTGTCCCTTCTCTCATCTGTTGGTCTCATTGCATTCTGTGTTGTTCTGTCACATTCTGTGCCGTTCTTGTCATAATTGCCATGGGTCAATCAAGCTTGTCTGTCTATACTCCCCTTCAACACTTTTTGAAAAATTTCCAGGAGTTTCCGTGGAAAGCTGGAGACTACGGAGCCCCTGTCAACACCTTCAATTTGAAAAAAATCTGCTCATGGGAGTGGCCAACTTTTGGTCATGGGTGGCCTCCTGAGGGAACCGCAGATGTATCTGTGGTTTATAAAGTCCAAAGAGCAATTTTTGGTAATCCAGGCTACTGTGACCAAATCCCCTATATACTAATTTGGATTAAAATTTTAACAGAAAAACCCAAGTGATTACAGTCTTGCCTGGACCACCCCCCCCAGATCCAAAACAGCCCTCTTAAAATCCTTCTTTCTCTGAAAAGTCCCAAGGGCTCATCTCCCTCTTGGAGACTGTCTTTTTTACTCACCAGCCCAGCTGGGATGACTGCCAACAGCTCCTCCAGGCCCTCTTCACCTCTGAGGAACAAGATCGAGTCAGGAGAGAAGTGAGGAAGTTAATTCTTGGACCTGATGGACAGGCTACTACTGAATCAACCTTATTAGAGGCTGTGTTCCCCTCCACCCATCCCTGAAGGGACCCCAACACTGATAGAGGTAAGGAGGCTCTCGATCGGTATTGCCAGACTCTGCTCTGGGTGATATGAGTGGTGGCCAAGAAGCCAACCAACTTGTCTCAGGTGAATGAAACCATACAAAAGCTGGACAAATCTCCAGCCACTTTCCTTGGGCTCCTCCTTGAGGCATACCACTTGTACATCCCTATAGATCCAGAGGCACCTGAAAATAGGTGAGCTGTAAATATAGTATTTGTAACCCAGTAGGCCCCAGACATAAGAAAAAAATTACAGAATTTAGAAGGATTTGAGGGTAAAGTGCTGTCTGAACTGATAGAGATTGCCCAAAAGACTTTTAATAACAGAGATGAATCCATGACCGTGCAGTCCAAAAACATAGCCAAAATTTTAGTATCCTCAATGGCTGAACAGGAAAAACAAAAAGAAAGATGGGGAACTATTGAAAAAAGAAAGGGAAACCAAGGAAAAAGGTTGGGCCTAGGTGCAAACCAATGTGCCTACTGCAAATAGAATGGACATTGGAAAAATGAATGCCCTAAAAGAGGACTTAAAGGAATGAAACTGGCCCCTGTTCTGGTTGAAGAGGGGAATTGATGGGGCTGGGGCTCCATTCCGTTGAGCCCCCAGGAGCCCAAGTTCACATTAGAAATAAATTTTCTTGTGGATACTGGGGTGACCTTCTCCATTCTCCAGCAAGCAGAAGGGCTTATATCTAAGGAGAAAATCCCCATTCAGGGAGCAACAGGAAAGACAAAGTCTTACCCATGGACTAAGACTAGGATCACTAACCTTGGGGAAGGAACTATCACCCACACGTTTCTTGTGGTGCCCGAGTGTCCATACCTCCTTCTGGGGAGAGATCTTCTCCAGAAATTACAAGCCACCATCTCTTTCAAAAACTATTCGGCTGAGCTCTCCTTCAATACAAACCCCTCGGCAATCCTCTTCACTTGCCCCTTATCCGAAGAGTATTTACTTACTGCAGATGTGGCACTGCCGGCCCCAGGTTCATATTTGCGGGAGTTTAAAGAAAAAATACCAGGCATATGGGCAGAAACTCACCTACCAGGATTAGCTGCCCACTGGCCCCCCATTATTGTCCAGCTAACTAGCACCACCACCCCATTCAGAGTCCAACAATACCCAATAAGCTTAAAGGCTAAAACAGGCATTGCAGTCCATATCAAAAGACTCCTGGAGGCAGGTATTCTGGTCCCCTGCCATTCAGCCTGGAACACTCCCCTTCTCCCGGTCCAAAAACCCAGGACTGACGATTACTGACCAGTGCAAGATCTCCGAGAGGTAAACAGAAGAATTGAAACTATTCACCCCACTGTGCCTAATCCATATATGCTTTGAGTCTATTACCTCCCAGCCAGCAGGTCTACACTGTTCTGAACTTAAAGGATGCCTTCTTTTTGCTTCTCCTGGCTTCAGTAAGTCAACCCATCTTTGCTTTTGAATGGACTGACCCCAAGGGGGTTCTCTGGACAACTAACCTGGACTCGGTTGCCACAGGTTTTAAAAATTCTCCCACCCTGTTCGATGAGGCCTTAAGCCAGGATCTGGCTCATTTTAGACAAGAGCATCCAGAAATAACCCTCCTACAATATGTGGATGACCTCTTACTGGCAGCTAATGATCTGTCAAACTGCAAAAAGGCAACCAAAAACTTGTTACAGGAACTAGCCCAGTTGGGCTATCGGGTCTCAGCCAAAAAGGCCCAACTCTGAACCAGCTCAGCAACATACTTAGAGTATGAATTAAAGGGGGAAAAAGAGCTCTGTATTCTAGTAGGATTGATGCTATCCTAAAAATACACCAACCAAAAACAAAAAGGCAGGTACGGGAGTTTTTAGGAGCAGTTGGATACTGCCGGCTCTGGATTCCTGGATTTGCAGAAATAACAAAATCCTTGTACACTAGCACAGGGGGAAAGGAGGAAGCTCTAACCTGGACCGAGGCTGAGCAAAAAGCTTTTAAAATGTTGAAACAGGTGCTTGTGAGCGCCCCTGCCTTGACTTTGCCTGACCTGTCCAAACCTTTTCAACTACATGTTGCTGAAACCCAAGGAATAGCAAAAGGAGTCCTCACCCAAATGTTAGGACCATGGAAAAGGCCAGTTACCTACCTGTCCAAAAGACTAGACTATGTGGCTGCTGGGTGGCCAAGCTGCCTCTGAGCCATTGCGGCCACTGACATTTTGGTAAAAGAAGCATCTAAATTAACTCTGGGACAGGATTTGCACATAGTGGCCCCACATTCAGTAGAAACATTACTAAGGAGCCCACCTGAGAGATGGCTCTCAAATGCCCAAATAACTCAATATCAGGTATTACTACTGGATCCCCCAAGAATCCGCTTCCTAAAAATGATGGCTCTTAACCCTGCCACCTTGCTTCCGTATGATGACCCGTCCGAACCCATCCATGACTGTCACGAGATCTTGGAATCTTTCACGAACCTGACGGCTGATCTCACCAACAACCCCTGGCCAAATCCTGATGAAGAGTTATATACATATGGGAGCAGTTATGTCTCAGAGGGAATCAGGGATGTGGGGGCAATGGTGGTAACTGTGGAACGGGTCATCTGGGCTCAGGCCCTAGGACATGGGACTTCAGCCCAAAAGGCCAAACTAATAGCTCTGACTCAGGCTCTAAGGTGGGGAAAGGGGAAGGTTGTCAACATCTACATAGACAGCAGATACGCCTTCACAACTGAGCATGTCCATGGGGCACTGTATCAGGAGCAGGGACTTTTGACATCGGGGGGAAAGGAGATAAAAAATATACCAGAAATACTCGCCTTGCTAGAGTGTATCTGGTTACCAAAAAGGGCAGCCATTATACATTGTAAAGGACATCAGACTGCCGAAACTCAAATTGCCAAAGGAAATGCCCTGGCTGATAAAATGGCAAAACAGATTGCCCAAAAATCGGTGGAGATGCTGCAGATACTTCCTGGTTTACCGGGATGAGTGCTGCCAAGCTCTCCAGAATATACCAGGGAAGAAATTAAACTAGGTGAAACACTGTGCACCAAAACAGATCCGGACAGTTAGAAAATTCTCCTGGACAGGAGAATCCTAGTGCCAGAGCATCTGGGGCACAATTTGGTTGCCCAGGTTCACCAAAGTACACATCTGAGCAATACAAAACTAACTGAACTCTTACAAAGGGATTACTACATTCCCTGATTGCAGCAACAAGCCCGGCAGATATCTCCCAGATGCTACATCTGTGCCCAGGTTAATTCTGGCTGAGGGAGAGAAATGCCCCAGGGAACCAGGCAGAGGGGACAAGCCCCAGGGGAACAGTGGGAAATAGACTTCACAGAAATTTTATCTGGTCCATATGGATACAAATACCTGTTAGCCTTCATTGACACTTTCTTTGGATGGACTGAGGCATTTCCTACCAGAACTGAGACAGCACAAATAATAATTAAAAACTAGTTTCCGAAATTGTCCCTTGATTTGGCCTCCCGACTGCAATGGGGTCCCACAATGGGCCGGCGTTCATCACCCAGATTACTCAATTATTAGCAAAAGTATTAAATACCAAATGGAGGTTACATTGTATTTATAAACCACAGAGTTCAGGACAGGTTGAGCAAATAAACAGAACAATAAAGGAAACTTTAAATAAACTAAAGCTCGAGACTGGTGAAAACTGGGTGAGTCTCCTTCCATTTGCCCTCCTAAAAACTAGATGTACTCCCTATGTTAAGGGAATTACCCCATATGAAATCATGTTTGGACGACCACCTCCACGAATCCCTAAATTGTGGGAAGTAAAAATAGCTGAATTAAATAACCATTCTCTTCTAAAATCATTACAGGCCCTGCCATCTACCACCCATCAAACTCAGGAACTGGTGAAGGCAGCCCATCCGGGACCAACATATCCTGTCCCTAAAAAAGGTTTATTTCAGGTGCAGCCTGGAGACCTAGTCTGGATAAAGAAACTTCAGTCAGCCACCTTGGAAGCCAGGTGGACAAGGCCCCTGCCAGTGATCCTCTTAAATCCAATGGCAGTGAAAGTTGTGGGAAAACAGCACTGGATTCATCACACCCAGATAAAAAAAGGCCACCCCAGACCAGATCCCTGAAAAATGGACCATCCAGTGAACGGAGGATCCACTAAAGATCAGACTTTCCAGAAATCCCTCTGGGTCCTCTTAATATCCCTGGTGGGGGTCGCAGGAAAAAAACCCTCACCAGGATATAAACTATACCTGGGAACTCACAAAAACGGAGGATGGAGTACTGGTGGCTACAACTACCACTCCCTCCCAACCAACCCTCCACTTTGATCTCTGCCAACTGTTTGGATACCTGGGGAAGGGGAGTTATGGTAACATGCTCAGATATGGGTGTGCTACCCCGCACCAAGAAAAAGGCTTATGGCATACTCAGTGCTATGCCTGTCCTGCAGAGGGAAGTTCTAACTGCCAAGGGGGAGGCCAATATTACTGTGCCAACTGGGGTTGTGAAACAATTGCAGAATGGACTAATCAAGACCCATTCATAACTTTAACAAGAGCACCAGCCCATAACCCCAACAGTTTCGCCCTAGGCACCTTTAACGCAATGATTATTACTATCCCTTCCTGGCGTAGCCAAACCTGGGCAGGTGGAAAAACTTGGGGATTGAGATTATATGTCTCAGGTCACAACCAAGGCACCATTTTTACAATTCAAAGTTTCCATCCCCATAAAGCGACAGTCCCATAGGACCTAATCAAGCTCTCAACCCTGGCATAAAACTGGCACAGCCCCCCAGACTCATAAATTCCTCTCCCTCCCCTAAGAAACCACTGCTTGATGTGTTAAATTCAGTTTTCCAGTTTATGAATCAAACCAATCCACTTATTACTAAAGGCTGTTGGCTTTGCTTAAACCCTGAACCCCCTTATTACATCAGAATAGGAGCTGATATCTCCATAGGCCCCACAGATACCTACATCAGAAACCTCTCAGTCCAAGAAGCACAAGGCCAACACCTATGCAAGTGGGGACAGGAACTGAAACTCACCTTAGGAGATCGCCAAGGGTAGGGAACCTGTATTTATTCTGAGAACTTTATTATAGCTAAATCCCCCTATAGTGACACCTGTGGTCTCATCATGTCACTAAGGGGCATTTTAACTTCAACCCCAGGTGGATGGGGACGGCCTCCTTTTAGCCCCTGATGGTACTTGGTTTGCCTGCACATCCGGCATGACCCCCTGTATAACTCACCCACTAAAGACAGTGGAAGAGGAGTTTTTGTATTTTGGTTCATATTATCCCCCAAGTATATTATTACTCTGGGGAAGTAGGTAGGGAACATTTAGAACCCACTACCGGGTCAAGCGAGCCCCAATCTTAGTGCCCCTCCTTGTCAGACTGGGCATTGCAGGAGCAACTGCAGTCAGGACTTCAGCCCTTATCACCAGGGACCAAAATTTTAAAACTCTTACTAAACAAGTTGATCTGGATCTTAGTGAATTAGAAAGCTCCGTCAGCCATTTGGAAAACTCCCTAAATTCACTGGCTAAGGTCATCCTCCAAAACTGCAGAGGCTCAGACCTCCTATTTCTGAAACAAGGGGGGTTATGCATGGCCCTCGGAGAACCTGCTGCTTCTATGCCAATCATTCTGGAATAATTAGAAATAGTCTATCTCTAGTCCGTAGCAGGTCGCCAGAGCGGGAAGAACGCCAACAAACTGAAACCAACTGGTATGAAAACTTATTTTCCTGGTCTCCATGGCTAACCATGCTCTTGTCCGCTGCAGTAGGGCCCCTAATTCTTATATCATTAGGCTTAATGTTTGGACCCTGTGTAATCAACTGTCTAACTTCATATGTGCAAAGAAAAATACAAACTGTTAAACTGTTAATTCTTGGAACTCAATATTAACACATTTATAATCAAAATGAAGAAACAATGATTTGATTCTCTCATAAAACCAGTGGGGAATATGGAAGGACAGGAGCAATTAATCAGGCCCAAGAAGGGAGAGTCCCCACACCATTGGAGTGGAATGTCCCCGAGAGTTAAACAATAACCAATGCTGAGAGACTGTGGGAATGGGATAGGTTTTGGCAATGGCTAACAGCATTCTTCTGCTTCTATGAACCACTTGCTTGCTAGCAACTGCAAAAAAAAACACAGCATGATTCTAGTCTTTATAAGCACACCTTGAAAACCTCTAGGGGCTGCTCTCTGAATCCTCTTTCTTGGAGGTTTCTGAGGCAGTCGCCGGCTGGCTAATAAATACTCCAAATTGGCTTGCAGTTTTGAATTGTGTGGTCTTTCTTTCAGTGTGCCCCACAACAGTTATGGAATGAAAGTATTTTGTATATGAGAAAAACATATCTTTTTTAGGGTCCAGAGGGGGGAATGTGCTGATTTGAAATGATGTATAGACCCAAGAAAAGACATGTTTTAATCTCAATTCCATTTTGTAAAGGCAGCCGTTTCTTCTAATTCCTATTCAGTATTGAATGTTTGAAACTGTAATTAGACCATCTTCCTCAAGATCTGATTTAATCAAGAGTGGTTGTTAAACTGCATTAACAGGGAGCAAGGAGAGGGAATACCAGGCAAGGGCAGGTGTTTCCTCCCCAGCCACACCTTCACATGCCCCTGGAGCCTCGCATCTCTCTTGAGATGATCATGACATTTTACTTATTATTCTATTTATTTTATATATTATATTAATTGATTGATGTGTGATAATTCAACCTAGCATCCCTGGGATAAATACCAACTGTTTATGATACACAACTAATTTTAAACATTACTCTATTTTTCTATCTTGCATTTATTGTTGAAAATTTTCTTCCCATATTCAGACAAGATATTGATACATTCTGTTCTTTGGTTTGGATAACATCTTCTAGCTGTAGAGTTAGCAAAATATAGGCCTTATTTAATGACTGGGGAACTGTTTCTTTCTCTTCTAGTTTTTGGAACAATTGCTCCAAATATAGAAGAATTATTGATTCATTCCACTTTGAAACATAGAGCACAGCTATGAGTCTATATTGACCCCTGATTTTTTATTCATAGTTATTTATAATTATTGAGTCCATATCTTCATTTGTTACATGTCTTTTCAGATTGTACATCCTTTTTGCGTTCAGTTTCATCATATTTGATATTTCTAGCAATTTTTCTGGTTCATAAGTCTTCAAATTTTTTGACTTACAATAACTTAAAATATTCTTAATATTCATTGTCATTTCTCTTATGTTTCCAAGTATTTTCTTCATTAGATGTGTGGATCATTTTCCAATTACCTTCACCACAACTGCAACTGTTGTTTAGGAAATTCTTAGGTTTAAACTCCTCTCAAGAATGTTCTAATGAGCTCAGCCATGAACTTGGATCTGTATGATAAAGCTGAGGATAGAAAAATAAAAGTTCACTCCAAGAGACACCCCTCTCTAGGAACTGAGTATTTGCTGAGAGAGAGCAGCACACTGAAATCCTCAAGGCTAACCAGTCCTCATGTGGAATCACGGGCTCATGAACCAAAAGACAGCCACTCCCAAGACAGACCCTCACTTGTACAATTTGGCTTTGAACAATGAAGGAATCACCACTTCTTGACCACATTCACTCTGGTCTTAGGTTCAGAATTACCTTCTGGTCAGGATGTAACCTGTGTATCCAGATCTTCCTTAGAAAAAATACCTCCTATGTTCTTTAATTGGTGTATATTCTAATAATGAGTTTAGCTTTGTAAGTAATTCTCATTTTGTTTATTTTATTTTTTCTTTGCATGGCAGGATCACATTTCATCTTTTTCCATGTGAGTATCCCATTATTGCAACACGATTTGTTGATTTTTTTGTTCGTTTTGTTTATTTGCTTGTTGTTTTTTTAATGATGAGTGTATTGCCTGGCAATTGAAACTGGGTTTCCAGTGTGACAGGCAAGAATTCTACCACTGCACTACCCTTGCACCCACCTCATTTTATTTTGTATCAAGTGTTTGCTGATTAGAATACTAAACAGAATTCAATACATCTATACACCTTAATTTATTTCTATTTTAACCTATTTAATGTTGTTTAAGATGTTTCCAATTTATGAGCATTGCTATGCCATCTGCAACTCATCTTTTATATTTAATAACTCAGAAAAATGTTCTTCTGAGCTTTAAATGTACAACAATACAAACAGATCTGGAAAATTGCAAAGTATCATCATGTATTCAACACATTATGGAATTTTTGCAAGAGAGCAAAAATAATAGTAATAAATATGAAGAGAGAGATTTGCTATAAAAAGTTTGTATATAAAGAGTGGAGGTCCTTATCTTGCAGCACTCTGGATGCTTTTCAGGGAACCACTATGTAAACCGACTTCACTTAGAACACAGTAAATAAGTACATTTTAAATGAACTGAATGTTTTAATACGCAAAATTGAGAGGATTTTATCACTTAACCAAAAAAGTATTGCTATGGACACAAATAAATTACAATTTCCTCAGGGATTTTGCAGTGTACACCTCTCATAGTCTCACCTCTGTCACTTGGAAGAGTGGAAGATGTGGACCAGCAGGGGCATTTGAAATAGAAGATGCAAGTTGCATGAGCACTGTCACCCTCCAGTGTTCCAGGTCACATGTACCTCTCTCTGGATTTTCTGTGCAAGTCAAAGGAACCATGACTACGCCCTGTGTGGTTGCTCTAAGGAAATAATAAAATCAGAACCTCAAGCACAGGAGAGGGTTCCATGGATCTCTGTCTTCCTGGTGGGAGGAAATAGAGAGGCTCAATCAGGAACCTCCTCATCTTCCCTCTGTAGCACCTTGTGCCTGTGCCCCATGGGCAGGGTAGGCTCCTTTGCCCACCTATTCTGGGCTTCCCAGCAGGGGGATCTTCGTGTCTCCTGCCCTACCCCGGGACCTCTGGTGTTTCATAGCAAAGCAGTGTGCACACTTGTGTTCTCAGGTCTCAGTGGCTCACATGTTATTGCACTGAGCTCTAAAGCCCACCCAGTGAGGCTGGCATGAGACCTGGTAGATTTGTGTTTTTTTTGGTGGTGTTGCCACCACAGTCGATCCTACCTAAACGTACCAGCCTCTCCCCAGGAAGCTGGAATTCAGAAAGTTCAAGGGACAAGGAGCAAGTTTTCTCACAGGTGATGTTCATGTCCCAATTAGGCATCTTCTTCCCTGGGAAGGATCCCTCTAGATGCACCTGGATACTCATGAAGTCACGAACTGTCCTTAGACACAGGTTGCGGCAAGGAGAACATCATTTCACAGTTATGGGTGCTGGGTGGGGAAGAGGAAAGTGGAAATATACTCAGATTCCAGGGATGGCACAGAACATGAGGTCCAAGCACACGTCTGGCTGGCACTGGTCACCTTGACAGGACGTCACATCAGCTCCATCTGCAGAAACCTGTGGTTGTTCAGGCAGGATAAGGTGTGTGACTGCTCTTTCTGATCACCCTGCCTGTTTCACAGAAAACTAAATGAGTGGAGCCTGACACATTTTTAATATGAAAATACAAGAAAACGTCAGCATAAAAGAAAACAAGAACAAATAAGTGGTTAATACATCTTAGAATAAAATAAAAGAAAGAAAATTAAATGTAAGTGGAATCAGTGATGTTCTTTGGAAGAGTGGAAAATTGCCAAATACTGTGAGTATTGCTATTTTTGTCTTTGACCCTCTTCTGACTTATACAGTGAAAATTTCTATGCTGTGTGTGACATGATTGCCCATACCATGCAAAGCATCAGAATTTGTAAAGGTTTGCAATAAGCACAGAGCCCTGGTCCTGGATGACACAAAGGACTGAGCCTACTCCTTAGGCCAGGCAAGGTTCTCCCTCCTTCTCCGTCACCTGAGGATTCAAGCTCTACCTGATGAAGGGTGGTGCTTTTTCCTCCACTCCTCGGGAGTGACATCAGAAAATTAACTTCACAAAACCAGATGAAAGACTGTTTACTCTTCCATCCAAATCCAGAACAAAAGGGAGTAAACTGCATATGCGTGTGTGTGTTTTCATCTATATGGATATATATATATATATCTATATATCTATATATATATAATGCAGGGGCCACAGTGGCTCAGATGGCAGAGTTCGAGTCTGCTATGCTGGAGACATGGGTTTGTTTCCCAGTGCCTGTCAATGTAAAAAAAAAAAATTAGAAAACTTAGATGAAGGAGAAAAATTTCAAAAAATACACACAATTATGAAACTATATATATATATTATACAACTTAATTTATATTATATATATGTATTATATATAATATACATATATACACACAGGTATATATAAATGTATATACATGTATGTGTATATATATATATGTTATAAATATTTTAAATAACACATGGAAAAAGCTCTACTTTGATTGAATCTGGATTAAATCATGAACATGCGTAGAAAAAACTGAATGGTGATTATCTGGGGAATACAGATTGTTAAGCAAGAAGAAGGAATTCATAGCAAGACCCGGAAACTCTTCTCCAGTCCCTGTTTACATCTATCCGAGGTTCCCTCATCTCTGTTCAGATGATCATGTAATTTTACTTATTGAACTATCAATATCAGTTTTTATAGTCATTTAATTGATGCATGATAATTCAACATTGCATCCTTAGGATAAATGCCAATTGTTTATGACACCTAATTATTTTTACATGTTACTCTATTCTTCTATCTTGTATTTTGTCTAGGATTTTCTTCCCATATTTAGAAGTATTGATATGCTATTTTATTTTGTTCTGATGAATATTTCTTTCTTTGAATTCAGCAAACTTTGGGCCTTCTATAATAGCTGGGGAAGTGTTCTTTCTTTCTATTTTTGAGGAGAAAGAGTTTCCAGATTTGGAAGGACTGTGGAGCATTTCACTTTGAATGATAAGTAGAATGCTGCTCTGAATTCATATTTACTTTGTCTTTTATTCATGGGCATTTGCTATTACTGATTCAATATCTTCATTTTATATGCCTAATCAGATAATAGAATCCTTTTTTGTTTAATGGGCAGGCAACAGGATTTGAACCCTGGTCTCTGGCATGGCAAGCAAGTATTATGCCACTGAGCCACCTTTACACTGCCCTAGATTCCTTTATGATTCAGTTTCATAATTGTGTGTATTTTTTGAAATTTTCTCCTTCATCTAAATTGTCTAATTTTTTTTTTACATTGACAGGCACTGGGAAACAAACCCGTGCCTCCAGCATAGCAGACTCGAACTCTGCCATCTGAGCCACTGTGGCCCCTGCATTTTTTGACTCAGAGAACTTCAAAATGCTTCTGATAACCATTGTTACTTCTGTCAATGCACCAGTTTGAAAGGATTTAAGTTCCCTACAAAACCCATGCTTTAATCTAATGAAATCTTGTGTAGGCAGCCATTTCTTTAAACCCTCTTCAATACTGTATGTTGGAAACATGTGTAGATTATCTCCCTTCCAGGTGGTTTTTGATTAATTTATTGGAATCCTTTAAAAGAAGAAGCATTTTGGAGAATTCTTCAGAACAACAGAGTGCACCAGCCAACAAGCTTTGGAAATGAAGACGTAAAACACCCCTTGGGGAGCATCGTGAAGCAAGAAGCCTGGAGGAAATCTGGTAGGCATAACCTTGTTCACCATGTGCCTTTCCAGTTGAGAGAAAGCTTGAACTTCATTGGCCTTTTTGAGTGAAGGTTGGTGCCTTAATTTGGACATTTTAACGGACTTGCTTGAATGGGGAAATTTTCAAGGCATTAGATCAGTAAACTTGCAACTTCTTAAAGTCCACATTTTCAAAGCCATTCTATTTCTGATATATTGCATTCTGGCAGCTAGCAAATTAGAACAGTCATATTTTCAGGATTGTCATCCTCTAATTTGCCATTCAATAATTCTGGTAGTTCTGTCATTTCAAATGTCTGGTGACATTTTGATTTCATTAATTACCCTTTTCAATTACATAATGTACTTTTGCTTCTTTTAAAAATAACTATCTCATTATTGAAAATAAGTATTTGGTTCAAAATTGCCAATATATGTTCCTTTGCTTCTATAATCAAGTTTTCTTTCTATTTCCAAAAGAAAGTAGTATGAGACCTGTTCCATCAAGGAAAGCATGCCCAGAAAGGCCTTCTCTCTCTTTACTGAATAATAACAACCCTAACCTGCAGAAGAAGGGTTTTGAAATACTCAACTGAAGACACACTCTGCATGGTCAGAAACATCTGGGTAGAAAACACTGGGCAGAAATACATGACAAGACATGCATTTATTCTAAAACTGGCATAGCCTGCCTTCTGG